>PVKE010013390.1:23168-36866 GCA_004027555.1 Craseonycteris thonglongyai | reverse complement strand
CAGTGCATATTTATTTCTATTTTACTTTTTGACAGATAGAGAGAGAGACAGAGACAGAGACAGTTAGAGAACCGAACTGTGGGAACTCCCCAGTTCAGCACGTGGGTCCTGCCTGGGCCGGAGCCGGGATTCGATCCTCGGTCCTCATGGCCTCAAAGCGAGCGCTCAACCCGCTGAGCCGTCCCGGCTTTCCCCAAGGGAAGCTCTTCTTTACAGAAGTATGTCAGCTAATAAATGTAGAAAGAATGACGGAAACAAGCAAACAACAAAGCAAAATAAAATACCATTTGGCATCTCTTAATTTAATAATCAATTCAAGTAGAGATCATCAGTGGAGGCTAAACCCCTTAGGTGAAAGGTTGGAGGGCAAAGGGACAGCTGCATGGGTCAAATCACCCCATAGCCTGCTCACTGCTCACAGGAGAAAAACATCACTGACAGACATGATCTGGCTGTCATCTCCTTAATGTTAACAGCTAGCAGAGCAACAACCAAACACCATGTGCCTCCTGATGTTATACAATATGACCTGCACGGCTCCATTCATGAAGTATTGTTAAATACTGTTTAAGGTATTCAACAATAAAAACAAAAATAACCCAATTTAAAAAATGAACAATGGATTTGAACAGACATACAAATGGCCAATAAGCACAGGAAAAGATGCTCAACATCACTAGCCACCAGGGAAATGCAAATTGAAACCACAATGAGATATCCCTTCACACTAGGATGGGGAGAATCAAAAGTCAGACAATAACAATGTGAACCCTCAAAGATATAGAGAAATTAGAACCCTCATACATTGTTGCTGGGAATGTAAAATGGTGCAACCACTTTGGAAAACAGTTTGTTAATGCCTCAAAATGCTAACATAGAAGTACCATAAGACCCAGCAATTCCACTCATAGATATATACATACACATGAGAACTGAAAGTAGGTGTGTCCACACAGAAACTTGTACACAAACATTCATAGCAGCATTATCCTTAATAGCCAAAAGGGAGCAACAACCTGAACTACAAACCATTCTAAGGATTAAGAGGTCAATGGCATCTGCCAACACTGGAAAGAAGGGCTTAGGTGGTACCTAGAAAGTGGGGGAGGATCTGAGAGATAAGAGACGGATTAAGTGGCAGAGTAAACAAATGAGCAAAGGGCCAAAGGAAGACCTATTTTACTTTTCTGGGAAGTGTTAAGGACAAGCTGGAAATAAAGCTAGAAAGGTAGAGTGAGGTCCTGAATCTGTGCCAAGGAGTCTACCTTCCTCTGGCCTTAGGGCAATGAAGAAACTGCGCACAACTGGAAAGCAGCTATTCCAACATGATAAGAAACATGCAAGTGCAAGGGCCTGCTGCTGTGTGAGTGAAATGAAGAACTGGTGATCTGCCAAGATGACCACCACGTTACTCAATCCAATGGGCAACTCTCAGTCCTCATCTTTTTGGCTCATCGGCATTTAACATGGTGGTTAGCACCCTCCTCCTTGATGGGCTTCCTTGACTTGGCTTCCAGGACTCTACCTTGTTTGGTTTTCCTCTTATCTCCCTGGTCACCCCCTTTCCACCTCTGATGCTGGCTCCTCTTCATATCACCAACCCATTGGAGGCTCCCATGAATTCTTTTTACACACATTTAGTTCTCTTGTTATGAATACCATCTATGTGCCAATAATCCCAAATTTATATCCAAAGCCCAGGCTTCTCTTCCAAACTCCAGACTCATAGCCTTCTACCTACTCCATCCCTGTCCCCTGGCGTTCAGTAGCATATCACTTACTAATATAACATACAATGCATCATTTATCATGTCTGCTGTTTATTCTCTTGCTCCCACTCCAAACTACTTGAGGACGAAGTTCTTTGTTTTGTTCACTTATATTCTAAGTGCCTACAGTTGTGCCTGGCACATCATAGGCACTTGATAAATATTTATAGAGTAAATGAATGAAGGCAGGGCAGGGTGAGAACCCTCATCAGGTGCTGTTAACAAGGAAAAGGAAGTGGCAGTGGAAGTAACCAGATGGAGGAGGGAGGTGAGTAATTCTCAGGTGCCACATGGAGCCTGAAGTGGAAGATAGGCATTAGGATTGAAACATCTGGTATGATTTTGAAGATCTGGGGCCAGTACTCATGAGAGACATCACAGCCAGAGCCATTGCTATGGAGCAGGCAGGTAAAGCTACAGACATTAGCCTGCTCTCCAAAGAAAGAAAAAAGTTAAACAAAGGAAATACAAGCCATACTCTATGACTCCAGGGCTTTAGGGTCCATTTGTGGGCAAACAGAATATATTGGAAGAGCAAAGGCAACATCTGCAATGATCAGAGTACAATGTAGACTTAGTTCAGGCTACTAGGGGGTCCAAGAATGAACCCAATCCAGTGGACTCCTCACGGACACTCTGAGCTCCCCCCACATCTGGTGTTGTTCCTTTATCCTAGGGCACTGGAATCACCTGTTCATCAGTGGCTCCCTCATGACACTAAGATGTCCCTGAGGACAGGAACCAATCATATTTAGTGGCTGTGTTTCAGTTTGTAGCCCTAGCACCTGGCACAGCACCTTACATACAGAAGAGTCCCTTGGTAAACATTCATGGAATGAATTAAGTGTTGAAGAGAGTGTCCTGTATTGGCAGAGAAGGTAATGTTGACATGTAGAAGACCTTTAAGGATGAGTTAAATTTACCCTATGTAAGAAAAGGTTCCTATATGTTCATAGTGTAATGACAACCTATTTGTGGAAGATGTTTGCGTGTATGCACACATGTGCATGAGAGAGAGAGACTCAGAGAGGCTCAGAGAGACTCAGAGAGACCAAAGACAGGGATATGAGTCAGGAGAGTGGTATACAATTTTTTTGTTGTTGTTGCTACCAATGATACGCTTTTATTTTTCTATAGCGTGAAGGATTTTATTTCCAAAACAAACTGAACTTCTCAAATAATAACTAATTTGTTTTTATGATCAAGACCTAAATGATTTAATATGCAATAAAATCCTGTTCTAGAGATTCTTGGTCCACACAGCCAATCGGAGTTTCTAATCAGCATGAGATAACCAGCATTAACAAACTGGGATGATAAAATTCCAGTCAAAGGCAGAAAAGGTTTTGTCCTTCTGTATAACCTCATTACATTCTTGAAGCACTCTTGCCCAGGGAAGTCAGTTCACCAGCCAAGGAAGTGAGCTCATGTGAAATGTCCAGTGGCCCAGGGCGCTGGGTGACTGACTAGATGTACAGATTAGTCTAGTCTTCACTCATTGGCCCAGCATGGGGTCTAAAGAATGTCTGGCTTCATTGCTGGGACTATACTGATTTACCACCCAAAAATAAGAGGTTATCCCATGGGTAGAATCAGACCTTATCATGTCTGGGGTCTGCTTATGGCCACAAGTTGGTTTCCTCACCTCCCATGGAACTTTCCTTCTCTTGCCTTTGAACAAGTCTCAGACTATGGCAGAGGCACACAATGTCTAGATGCAATTAGATTGGCTGCTCTTGGATATTTTGTTCTTAGGACTCTTTTAACTCTTAGTTATATAGACCAATATTTATCATTTCAGAACTTAAGAGTGAGAAAAATTTAAATATTTTTAAATTTTTTAAATGTAAATGTAATACTTTAATAATGAAGCCATGTAAACATAAATAGTGTTATTGTTTACGAAAATAAAATCTGATAGGATTTAGGGAGAGAAGTGTCATTGTTTTACATTTCTGCAAATCAGTGTGATTGATGTCTGGCTTAATGGAAGACAGCTGGATTCTCACATCTACATTCCATTTGTTGAGATAGACAACACACGCCATGTAGCCTCAGATGAACTCCACTGTAGACACATGAGAGCATGTGAGTATAAAAAGTAAATAACATTTTTTTAAGATTTATTTTATTGTTTTTGACAGAGACAGACAGAGACAGAGAGAAAGGGGTGGGCCCAGAGCAGTCTCCATTGTTTAAGGTGACCAGATTTTAACATTGGTAAAGCGGGACACCATTGACTGGGGGGGGGGGGGGGTTCTTGATTAAAAATTTGGTCTACCTCCCACCGTTCCCTAGCTTGTCGTGCATTCTTTCCAAAAATCGGGACTTTTTTAAAACGCCATGGGACGTGGGACAAATTGTTAAAAATCGGGACTGTCACGCCAAAAGCGGGACGTCTGGTCACCTTACCGTAGTTGTAGTCATCAGTTTTCAACATGGTTTCATTCCACACAGGTGGGTGGGGCCACACAGGGCAGGAACCAGGCTGGGGGCCTCCCGCATGCCTTGTGACCAGTACAGACAGCTTAGCCCACCAACCAATGACCTTATAGTCATCTTTCATGGGCCCCCATCTTCATCTCTCCCTGGACCCACGTCATTTGCCACCATGGGCAGGGAGACCTGCCTCATGCATTGACACTGCTCCATGTGACATGAGATGTTAGGAAACATAACCCAAGCAGAGGCTTGAGAAAGCACTTATGCATTTCCAGTGACTCTCTGTGCCTCTGACACCCCCATGAAAAAGGGCATGCAGAAGATGGCCCTCTGAAGCTGTGCTTTCAGTAGACTATTTAGTGATGATAAAAACGTTCTATAGCATCATAGGCTAATAAAGTAACCACTAGTCATGGGAGCATATCAAACATTTCCAATGTGAAAGATGAAAGATCCATGGAGCAGAACAAAATCATCCCAATTGGCCCTGTTAAAGCCACCTGCTGATTCCAGACACATGAGCAATAAGGTTTTTTGTTATAGGCCAGTCACGTTTTTGTGGTTGCTTGTTACACAGCAAAAACTCACTGATACATTCTATTTTCTGATCCCACCTGCTTATCCAGACTGAAACTTCCTATTCCAAGGGAAACACTCTGCTCCAGTCAGATCATACAAGGGATATCAGGTGGTGGTGGGGGGGGGGACCCAGCCACAAATGCCTCTGTTTTTCATATTACATGTTTAGATACTTTCCAAACAGCCCTCCTAGTCCTCACTCACTCGGCACATGCCAAGCTCATTCTCATCCTCATGCCTTTGCCCCTGCAACTTCTCTCACCTAGAATAGCCTCTGCATTTCCCCTCTACCTAGTGAACTTGGACCTGTCCTAACCTCCTCTGTAAAGTGCTCCCTCACTACCCTAGCCCACAATAATCCCTGCGTCCGTTTCCACATTTCCACATGGGCTGGATGCTTGAAAGTATTATGAGTCTGACACAAAGTTGAGCTGATTTCCTAGTTTGGAGATTTAACTGGTGGTATGGGACTGAATTATTATTATTATTATTATTTCATCTGAAAAAAGAGGGGGGTTGTTTTGAGAATTAAATTATGTAAAAGGGGGAAGCCGGGATGGCTCAGTGGGTTAAGCGCTCACTTTGCAGCGCCGGGGACCGAGAATCGAATCCCAGTCCCGGCCCGTGCGGAACCATATGCTGAACTGGGAGCCCCCCCAGTTCAGTTATCTCTCTGTCTCTGTCTCTGTATCTCTCTCTCTCTCTCTCTCTCTCTCTCTCTCTCTCTCTCTCTGACAAAAATAAATAAATAAATAAATAAAAATAAATAAATAATAATAATAAATTATGCAAAAGTAGCAAGTCCCTGACACATGTAGGTATACTCATCCAATGATTGTTTTCTTTCTTGGTGGGTATTCCTTCCTTTTCCTTGTCTAGTGTCCAGAACAGTACAGACCATTTGGTTCATGATCACAAGCCCTGTCAACTCAGCTTCTCACTCAGGGCCATTGAGGGTTTCTATCAGCTCAAAGAGCATCTACACAGCTACAGTTAGTGGTGGATGCTGGGATGATTCACCAGATACCTGTCACCTCCTAGGAATGCAGCCCCTGGTTGTCAGCCCTCTTTGAAGATTGCCTCCATGGAAGAAACTGCCCCACCCAGGGCCAGACCTCCTCCTAGGGGAGCCCTTATCCAGTGACTGATCACTGCAAGGGCACTCCTGTGCAGACTTGAGACAGCTCTGAAAGGCCATCCCACCATGAGAGCAACCAGGTGTTAGAGCTAGCTGAGAGCTTTGTTGGGTCTGTGCTGCAGCTGAGCTTCCATCCTGTTCCAGTCCCCTCCTTCCATAGGAGTGGACCTGAGGAACTCACCCTAATGAAACACCCTGCCTGCTATATGGAAACTCAATCTCAAAGCTAGCTCCCTGGGAATCCAGCCTGTAGCACATAGCGCTCTGGTATTCTTTCTCATCGAAATGCCAATTAAACCCAAATAGTCCCAGAAGGTATGGCTCAATGGGAATCACAATTTAGCAATAGAGTTTCCAGGACTTTACAATATAATGTGGTTGGTTTTGTGCCATGCGTCAAGAAGGGCAGGGGTCTAATTTAATACAGGGGTTCTTAACTTGGGGCCCAGTGACTGAATCTATTAATCTAGATGGAAAAAAAGGAATTTTATTCTTTCAGTAACCCTAAATGGCATTTAGCATGTCCTTTAATTATGCAGACAAGCAACAAAGCACAGCAGTTGTCGCACTTAATGACTGGTCGAAGTCACAGATATTTTCATATCACATGATAGTCACTGTAGGTATCTCTGAATGTTGTTTGCAGACCTCATGAGCTGAAAAGTTCATTAATTAGCAGACACCATTGGATCCATTGCTACATCTTGCTATTTAATGTGGTTAAAAATAAGCACACACAGAATGTCATTAAATTTTTGTCCTAATGTTTTGATCTGTATTTAAACATAATTGATTTCCTTGGCCATTCTGTGGATCTTATTTTATGCAAAAAAAAAAAAAAATTCTAAGGGTTTTATATGCTTCACCAGACTGCCCGAGGGCGTCAAGGCAAGTCAACCCACAAGGTTCGACCGTCCATGCGGGTAGATTTTCAGGACTCAGTCCTTGGTCACAGCGACGAGCTTCGCGTGGGTGTGGCTACAGGCCAGTCCCCGGGCCACCCGGCAGCACGTCTGGATCGCACACCGCTTTATATAAAATCCACATGGTGCGCGGATCGGGGGGCAGCGCCCCCAGCCCCCGGCCAGTCCTGAGGGGGCTCCAGAGAGCTGGGGGCCACCTGCCCCCCTCCTCATTTGGGGCCACCATGGTGACAATGCTCGTTTACAGGAAACTGACTCGCCGGGGCGCCCTGCTCCCCCAACCCCGAACTCCGGACTGCAACGAGCTCAACCAGAGAACAGAACCATTGCCGGGACGACCGCAGTTCACACGCCAAGGCTCCGTTCCCGGGGCGCGCCGGGCTGGGCGGTCATTTCCTGCCCCCGGCGCCCGCTGCGCCCCAGCTCTGACCATTGCCCCGCGGAGCTTCCGCGCGCGCCTGGTCCCACCGGACCGGGTCCTGTCCCCAAGGCTCCGGACGCGATGGCGCGCACAACGCCAGGGAGAACACTCCGCCCGGGGTCCCGGGGTCTTGGGGTCCCGGAGCGGACACGGTGTGCGAGGGGCAGCGCGGACTGGGCGAGCCCCGCAGCCCCGCAGCCCCGCGAGCTCCTCGGAGGCAGAGACCAGGCGGCGGGGACGTCGGGGGCCGGGCAGAGGCGGGAGCGCAATGGGCTTGGAGACCGAGCGCGCGCCCGGAGCCCGGCGGCCAGCGGGTCGGTCCCCGCCCCCCGACGCCCACATCCGTCCGGCTCCGCGGGAGCCCCGGCCACCGGCCTCCCTCCTCCCAACGCCGCTCAGCCCCCTGTGTCCCCTCCGGCCGCCCCTTCCCCGCCCGGGGCACACTCACGTAGACCGAGTGGATGTCGGATTTGTCGAAGAAGCGCAGCACAGTGCTCAGCTCCAGGGCGGGGGAGACGCGGTCATCGCCAGGTTCCAGCTCCAGGTCCTCGTGTCGGGGCCCGAAGGGGAAGAGCTCCTGGCGGCTCAGGCAACCCCCGGGCCCCGCCAGCAGCAGCGGCAGCAGCAGCGCCCGCGTCCACGCAGCCCGGCGCCGGACGACCGCGGCCCACATGGTCCCTAACTGCGGTCCCGCTAGCCCAGTGGCTCGGCGCGGGAGGCTGGAAGGCGGAGATGTAACCGGACGCCCCTCCGCAGCCCCTCCCCGGGGATGGAGGAGGAGAACCGGGGAGGTGGGGAGGGCCCGCCGTGCGCTGGGCGAGCCCAGGCCGCCCAATGGCCGCGCGGGAGAGAGGGCGGCACCGCGCCCCCGGCCGCTCGTCCCTGGAGTGCTGGGCCCCGGTGCGCGCGAGTCCCGAAGCCCGCCCGCTCCCACGGGGCAGCCGCTCGCGGGGCTGGAGGTGGGAGCAGAGCGCCCGGCTCTGCGCGGTGTCTCCGGTCAGGGCCGGGTGGTGGGGAGCAGGCGTTGGGGAAGCGCCCTGGGTTCCGATGTGTCCCTAAAGGGTGAGCTCCATGCCCACCCTGAGGCTGCCTGGCGGTGTCCGGAGATCAGACCCACACGGCCAGACTCTGGTGGGAAGAGGGGTAGGTGCTGGGGCCTGGGGAGCAAGCCAGAAGTACGTTCCTTTACTCCCAATCCATCCTGCCAGCTTTATTGAGGAGGGATTCTGGGCTCCCTAATGTGGAAGTTTGGCCAGAAATGGGGTCCCAGCCACCGAGACTGAGTCACAAGAGTAACGTAATTCAGTGTTAGTGGGGTGGAGTCCCCAAGTGCTGAAGGACACTAGGGCTGGAATAACTGGTCAAGCAGAGCTGCGGTGGGATGTGGGAATCCCACCAGGTCTAACACAAGAAGTGGAATTTTATCAGGAGGCTGGAGAAGGGGCATTCTGGAAAGTGGAGGGCTGAGCTGTGGGTGGAGTCAAGTACTATCCCCAGTAGAGAATTTAGGAAAGGACTCTTCAAGTAAAACCTTTAATAAGCCGAGGAATTTGACTTGCTTTAACACCCAGAGACCTGTTGAGTTCTTGACAAGAAGACATAAGTGATGTAAGTGGTATCCTAAATAACCACTAATCATTAATTTGTCACTGGGTTGCAAGTGAAGAGGTCATTAGGGGACACTGAAAAGAAAAAAAAAGGGGGTGGGGTGTTGAGAAAGGTCAAGTTGGAAATTGAGACAACCTAAGAGGCATTACAATGAAAGAGGGAATAAGACAATTACAAATTTATTTATTACAAATTTATTATTATTAAGTTAGACTTGGGCTCAAGGTTTTGAGCCTGGAAGATTGCAAAACCAGGGCAAAGGACCTGGGACTGTGGGCGCTGGATATGTTTGATGTTGTGTTAAACTGGAGAGATCAACAGTCATCCCCATTTGTGTCACCAGCAAAAACTGAGAACCTTGGACCCAACTTTGGAATACTTCTCCACAAAACATCAAGTTCTCTATAATATGTAGGAAGCATGAGTCCTAAACCAGTAGAAAACATGAAGAATAAGCAAAGGAAATATACTCTCTGAATATAAAGTCTTTGATATACTAATGACATCTTTTAAATTATTAGTAGGCTGACCAAATGTACTGTTTTAAACAGGACAGAAAACAATGCTACTGTCCTGTTTAAAACAGTACATCTGATCAGCCTACTCGCCATCAGAATGTTGACCCCAAGAATAAAATAATTGTTGACAAAGGCTCCTGGTGGCTAACTGGGCTCAAATTTACAAACAGAGCCTAGCAACCATTGCTAAATAGGCACCTTTCACACAAGCCATGTGTCAGGGAGATGCCTGCACTAAACGTCCTGCAGTCTGCACTGAACTATGGGCCTACCTGAATGGCGTTCCTGCTTGTGGAGCCAACCCTTATAAAAGCATTCTTGGAATTATATTTCAACCAATAAGACTGAGATTTTCCCTGTCCAATAAGAGTTGCACAGCTATATCCTTCAAAGTCTTCACTGAGCAATCAGGACAGCTTCATTCCAACCAATCAAGACAGTGCTTTTTGGACCAATCAAACTATGAGGATTTGGAGTCCGTATTTGCATGAAGATGATCCAATCAAAGACTAGGGGTGGAGACTTCTCTCTCTACAAGTGTGCTGCCCTCTGGCTCTGGGAGCACACTTTCCCATTCCACCTAGGATTGCATTTTCCCAGTTGGAGCTGAAGCATGGAAGGCATCTTGCAGACTAAGGTGGAACAGAGCTGTCTTGCTGGAGAGAAGCCTGACTAGAGGGCCACCTCACAGCCCTGCTCTTCCACAACTGAGCTGTACTGTAACCTTGTTGAGATGTTCCACAGCCATGTTTTATCACAGTTGAGCTTTTTGCACTGAATAAAGTCTCCTTCCCCGCATCCAAAATTGGGGATTCCTGTTGGGCTTGAATTGTCACTACTGACCATCTACATTAAGTGGCCTCTGTATTAGTACGTTTTCTTCTCTTGTTAAAGAGTGACTAGGGGAAGCCAAGATGGCTCAGTGGGTTGAGCGCTCACTTTGCATCACCAGGGACCAAGGATCAAATCCCGGCCCCGGCCCGTGTGGACCCATGTGCTGAACTGGGGTGTTCCCCCAGTTCAGTTCTCTGTCTCTGTATCTCTCTCTCTCTCTCCCTCTCTCTCTCTCTCTGTCAAAAACAAACAAACAAAAAAAAAAAACCAAACATAAAAAAAAAAAAAAAAGAGTGACTAATCCTACCTGCAATGTTACCAAACTCAGTGACTTTCCCTTCAGCTCCCTCCTGGAATGGTGGTGCTGAGCCCCTTCCCCAATGCATTTCCTGACTCTATCCCATGTCATCTGTAGCCTCAACTGCTGTGCCATCCATCTCAGGGCTTTTGGGCCCCAGCACTGCCCATTCCAATGTCCAGGAACTCCAAATGGAGATGCTTCTTCATCCTCTGTCACCTGTACACAGCACGGGCCCCTTAACCCAGAATACGTCTCTGACACTCCTCCAGCAAACCCCATCCCTCCTGTCTCACAACAGAGCCAGCTCCCACGCTGTCACCTGGGCTCCACACATTCTCACCTTCCTCACAAACTCTCAACCTTTTTGGTACTCAGACAGCTTCTGAAACTCCAACTGGTCCATGGGATTTTCCTCAGTAATTCAAGGAGCAAAAGCAGTTCTCCAATTTGCCATTTCAGAGTAGCACTGGAGCACAGCCTGACTGAGGCCTGGGCTCCCCCATGTACCAACCCTATAAACATGGCAGATTTCTAAGTCTCATATCCTCCCTGTTGGCATGGGATGGTCACACCAGCAATCAATGACTTGTTATGAGAATTAAATAAGACAATCCCTGAAATGTTCCTAGCACAAAGCCAGGCACCAAGTAAGGACTCGGTTACTAGGAAGCCATCATTATTATCTAAATGAACAGTTTTCATGATTTTTACTATTTTAACATTTGCTAAGAATCCACCACGAGTCAGACACTGAACTAGGAATTCAAAATACCAAGACTACTAAGACACCATCCCTTTTGTGAGCAGCTCATAGTCTACTGAGGAAGACAGACATGACAGTAACACAGTGGGATGTTAAGTATGTTTTAGCACAGTTAATACTACTAACAGGAGAAGCCGGGATGGCTCAGTGGATTAAGCACTCACTTTGCAGCCTCAGGGACTGAGGATTGAATCCTGGCCCCGGCCCATGTGGACCCATATGCTGAACTGGGGAGTGCCTCCAGTTCAGTTCTCAGCAGGGCGAGACCCCGGCCTAGTTCCTGCCCTGTGCAGCCCCAAGCCCACCTGTGGAATGAAACTATGTGGAAAAACAGATGATGTGCAACTGTGGAGACTGTTCTGGGCCCTCCCCCTTCTCTCTGTCTCCGTATCTGTATCTCTCTCTCTCTCTCTCTCTCTGTCAAAAAAAAAAAGAAATAAATACTACTAACAATTGCACAAGCCTGTAGACTCATAGTAGACATGTGGGGAATGAGATTTGCAGAAGTTAGATAACATGCCCTGTTTCCCACAGTTAATGGAAGAACCGGGATTTGAATCCCAGTGTATCTAAAACTCTGTAATAATATTCTTTCCACTGTATAGAAGGAGAGGTTTCTCCCTCAGTTTCCATCCACAAGATATGTTTGCTCCCTTGTTTATATGTAATGTTCATGTCCTATTTACACATGCTTCTGTTCCCTTGTTTCATCAGTATCATTGTCTTGCTTAAGTCCATCTAGAATAGACTGTAAACTACCTGTCAGTTCCAATTTATAGTCTCACACTCACTGCACATTGCCTGGTGCTTGGGAAACATGACAGCCATGCTGCATCTCGTACTAGGACAATGTGGGCTGGCTGCGAGCCACTCCTTCAGAAGTTATAGTTTCAAATATATTTAGTGTGTAATCATAATCTTCATTGTAGAATATGTAACTTCATGGTGTGCTCTGGTCCCTTCCTAAGTGTATACATTAGGTATTTTTCTCTAGTTATTTCATGTGGTTCCCACGCCACCCCACCCCCACCCCCAGCCCAATGTAGCATTTTGGGCAAGGATCATGTGTTTTATTTCTTTTCTAAAGTTCACAGAACCTCACTCAATGTTGCATGAACATTCATAAAATTTAACATTTGGAGAATTCAATAGTACTTTTTTTTTAAGGTTTATGTTATTCTTTGAGAAAAGGTGAGAGAGAGAAGAGGGGAGGGCCCAGGGCCCAGAGCCCAGAGCAGTCTCTATAGTTGTACATCATTACTTTGACCTGGTTTCATTCTACACAGGTGGATGTGGGGCCACACAGGGCAGGAACTGAACTTGGGGCCTCCTGGAAGCGAAAACATTCACCACCATCCTGGTGGTTACCAGTTGTGCCACCGTTCAGCATATGGGTTTGCACAGGCCAGGGCTGGGAATAGAACCCTGGACCTCACGGTTGCAAGGCAAGTGCTCAACCTGCTGAGCTATCCTGGAATCCCTCAATAGTAATTCTAAGTACATTTGATAAAGGCAATAGTATATGCACCTATAATTGTAATAATATACCAGGCTTGTTTTGTTTTAAGTTAAACCCTGTACTTTTGAGACCTGTACTCCTTTGTTGTCTACTGTCATGTGGATGAGGCCAGGAGACAAAATTTAAGAAGTGAGTTAAATCTATAAAAAGCCAAGGTAACTCATCTATTTGGTTCAGTGGGAAAATGGTTCAATTAATTGGCACGTTCACTGGATGAAACATCTGTTGGAATCTCACTCTCTGCGAGATTTGGACACTGACCACACAGGCCATGGCAGAGTCCTTTATTAAGAAGAAGTCAGGTAGAGCGAAATGTGTTCATGGTTCATTTACAGGGGAATCCTAAGATTATTGTAGTTTACAGAGTATGTGGTCACATATGTGATGCCTCTCGTCCTTACGGCAGCCGTGGGAGGCATGTCTAGGCACATACATCCACTGTACTGATGAGAAAACTGAGCCCGAGAGGGTGCCAAGATTGCCCAAGGCCCCAGCAGCCACAGACTGGTGCGGCCAACGCTGGAGCACCACCCTCTGGCTCCAGACACCACCCTCTTTCCACCACTGTCATGATGCTCAAGTGCTTACCGGTATTTAAAATTTCTAAGGCAATGCAAGACTGTTAGCCACATGCAAGGACTTTTCTTTTTTGTGTTCTAATCAGTTCTAAGAGGCAAATATTCTTTTTTTTTTTTATATCTTTTTTTATATTTATAGAGAGTAATTATTTTATCTTTAGTGCATATTTATTTCTATTTTACTCTTGACAGATAGAGAGAGAGACAGAGACAGAGACAGCTAGAGAACCGAACTGTGGGAACTCCCCAGTTCAGCATGTGGGTCCTGCCTGGGCCGGAGCCGGGATTCGATCCTCGGTCCTCGT
>PVKE010013390.1:0-14752 GCA_004027555.1 Craseonycteris thonglongyai | reverse complement strand
GATATAAAAAAAAAAAAAGTGGGGAGGCCAGGATGGCTCAGTGGGTTAAGCACTCACTTTGCAGCACCTGGGACCAAGGATTGAATCCTGCCCCGGCCCTGGAGGACCCATATGCTGAACTGGGGAGTTCCCCAGTTTGGTTCTCTCTCTGTCTCTGTCTCTCTGTCTCTCTGTCTCTCTCTCTCTCTCTGTCAAAAACAATTAAAAAAATACTATACATATATATTAAAAAAAAAAGTGCTAGAATTCCATCTCTCTCCTGAGGGAGGTCTGTGCTAGATTTGCACATCCCTGTCACCTCACAATTTGTATGCTTTCCCACTGTCCCTTCTCGAGTCTTCAGTTATTCTCCTGTGTTTGGAGGGGGAGTAGGTCGGAGTGGGAAAGAGGAGTTAAAATTCAATCTGACAGCAGATTTGATCCACATCTTAGTAGGGCAGAAGTTAGTATTAACTAATGTTTTGTCAAATTTATGTTTTCCATGTTTTTTTCTTATAAGAGATGTTCAAAATCGACCAGGTATCAAAGAACAGAATACAAAGTTTCTTTATCCATTTTATTGAATTCTTACATAGCATGTAAAAATAGAAGCTTCCAGCAGATGGTGCCAAAGATGGACTTTTCTCCCCCTACTTCCTGGCTCTTCACTGTTTCACACTCCACCTTCAAGAAAATGAATTAGCAAAGACTAATTGTACTTAAGATTCACAGCAGAAAATCCTCATTTAGGGAAAAAATAGCCTCAAGCAATGTAGCCTTGTTGGTAGAACTAGCAACTTGAGGTTTCCAAATTGTTTATAGGTTTTGTGCCAGTTCAGTTTTGTTTTGCCTGTCCGTTTTAGTTTCAGGCGTATAGAACACCATAGTAACCAGACATCTATGTACCTCACAAAGCAACAACCCCAGTAAGTCTACTACCCACCTGACACTACATGGTTATTGCAATATTATTGACTATTCCCTATGCTATACTTTATATCATTATGACTTTTTAAAAAGATATATTTATTAGAAATATGATCTCACTTATATGTGGAATATAAAGAACAAAATAAATGAACAAACAAAACAGAAACAGGCTATGGAAAAAAAAAAGTGATGGTTACTAGATGATAGAGGGGTTGGGGACTGGGTGAAAAAGGTGAAGGGATTAAGAAGTACAAATTGGTAGTTATAAAATAGTCATGGGGATGTAAAGTACAGTATGGAGAATATTGCCAACAATAAAGTAAAAACCATGTATAATGTCAGATGGATACTAGACTTATCAGGGCAATCACTTCATAAATTATATCTCTAACCACTACACTATATACCTGAAACTTATATAAAATAATACTGAATGTCAAATAATATATATAAATTATTGGAATGCCAAAATAGCTCAACAGTTGAGCACTTGCCTTGAAATCATGAGATCTGGGGTTCCATTCCTGGCCTCAGCCTTTGCAATACTATATGCTGAACTTCAGTATAACTGGTAACCTCCAGGATAGCTTGGTGGTGAAGGTTCTCGCCTCCCATGCAGGAGGCCCCCAGTTCGGTTACCTCCCTGTGCAGCCCCACATCCACTTGTGTGGAATGAAACTATGTCACAACTAATGATGTACAACTATGGAGATTGCTTTGGGGCCTCTTCCCTTCTCTCTTTCTATCTCTCTCTCTTACCTCCTTTAAAACTATATCTTGAAGGAATGTACCCACAGGCCTGACATCAGCCTCATCCCTCATCTGCCACCTCCACCTCCTTCTGACCCCCATGAAAGCAACAGCCCAGGGGTTTCAGGAAACAGCAGGGTGCTGGGACCCTGGAAAGACTCTTTGTCTTAAAGACTATAAAGCTTGAGACACTGAGCCCCCAAATAATCCTCTTCTTTCATTTGACTGTGCCTCAGGCTATGGCCAGACACAAGTGAAGATGGAGAAAGAGGAAACATCTGAAGTGACAGGATTGTCTCCATGTTCCCCAGGTGAGAAAACCAAAGAGAATAAAAAACCGAAACACCAAAGCCAGGCTAAGCATTTATACCTGAATGTCTACGTATTGCTGTTTTTGTGCATGGCATTGTGAAAATTGGAAAGAGATGCAGCCCCTGGCCTCCAGAAATGATTTAGGTACAAAGAGTGTTTATTCCATCCACGGTCATGTTAGAGCCAGCTGTCTCTGGTGTGATGACAGTGAGCATCTCCTTCCATCTCTGAGTTCAATAACATGATGGCTTCAAATCAGCCACCATTGGAGTATTTACACGAGGGAAACCAGCAAACATTTCAAATCCAGGTATCCCTGCCCCAGAGCTAAATGATAACCCAGCACAGCAGTGATTTTGTCCCAACATAACATGAACCGCCGAAATAAAGGTACAGCAGGGTATGTCAAAGTGGGGAAGCACCAAAAGGTGTCATGGGTTTAGGCTCAAGATCAAGCTTCAACCCCTACTGACTGACCCTCACACCAAGCCTCTGTTTCTATCTCTCTTCAATGGAACTAAAATGGCACTTAGTTACAGAGCAGTTTTGAAGCTCAAATAAGATGGGTTGATGCAAAATGCTACATAAAACATAACGGATTTTACTGAGCTGACAGAGGCAAACTGTAAAATCTGATAAATGATGGTGATGATACATATGTCTTCCCAGTTTATAAGGAATTCATAAGATAATGTGTGTTTAATTTTTCACTTATCCAATAATATTTATTGATGTTTCCTATTTGCTAGACACTGTGCTCTCTGGGCAGTCATAAGAGAAGATATAAGGTTATAGAGTTTTTATGTAAAAATATTTTTGTAAATTAGAAGGCACCATACATTGTTCTATTCTCTCAACTTTCTTCATCTCTCCCATTCTGGACCCTTGCCCTATAACACATCCTACAGCTAATATTATACTCGGATGCTTTCGTTTAAACTATAACACATGGCATGGAAGCAAAGCTATGACAGGAAAATATCCTTGAAATATTTTGTTGACTGAAAACAAGTAGTAACATAACTATCTATATGTAATATACATATAAATCTGAAAGAATATAGACATTAAAATAATCACAGTAGCTTTCTCTAGGTGGTAAGAAAAATAATTTTGATTTTCTTTCTCAAATGTATTATTTTACTTTTTCTTTAAAAATTACCCATGTCGTGTTTTAGTTAAAAATAAAACAAGAGAAAGCCAGGATGGCTCAGCTGGTTAAGTGCTCACTTTGCAGACCCAGGGATTGAGGATTGAATCCCAGCCCCAGCCCATGCAGACCCATATGTTGAACTGAGGTGCGCTTCCCATGTGGGAGGCCCCCAGTTCGGTTCTTGCCCCCTGTTTTGGCCCCTGGCTTGAGGGGGCGTGCCTCCCATGCAGGAGGCCCCCAGCCCAGTGCCCGCCCTGTGTGGCCCCCCATCCACCTGTGTGGAACGGAACCATGTTGAAAAACTGAAGATGTACAACTATGGAGACTGTTCTGGGCCCTCCCCCTTCTCTCTGTATCTCTCTGTCTCTGTCTCTGTCTGTCTGTCAAAATCAATAAAATAAATCTTAAAACAATAAAATAATAAAATAAAACCAAAATTTTTATTTAGCTATTTTTCTTATAGAATCTTAAATTTGAATTTGAAAGGAGTCTGAGAGATGTTTTATGGATGAGGAAACTGAGGCCGGGGGAGATGAAGTAACTGGAGTAGTTGGACTCCTTTCACTAAAGTTGGCATTATCTTTCCTCTCTTTTTAAATGTGCTTGCTTTTGATTATTAGCCTGAATCTATGTGCTCTGTAATTAGATCCTCATCTTTAATTATCTTCTGACTTTTTTTTTAAATATATATTTTTTAAATATATATTTTTTTATTTTTTTATTTTGACAGAGACAGAGAGAGAGAGAGATACAGAGACAGAGAGAGAACTGAACTGGGGGAGCCCCCAGTTCAGCACATGGTTCTGCACGGGCCGGGGCCAGGGGCCGGGACTCGATCCTCAGCTCTGCAAAGTGAGCGCTTAACCCACTGAGCCATCCCGGCTTCCCCTCTTCTGACTTTTTGATGTATCTACTTACTCTGGTATGGTAGATTTTCTTTGACTTGTCTCTTTTCTTCTTTTTCTTTTTTTTAAACATTCAACTGACTGCTTGCTTTCTTTGACTTTTCTTTAAAAAAAAAAAACTCCTCTGAGGTCAATCAGCATTTTTATATCAGTCTGTGGCCTCTTTAATTACATTCTTCTCATGTTTGCCTCTGGTCACTACCGACTAATTTTCTCAGAAATTTCCAAGGATGATGAATCACAGTTCCTCAAAGCCATCATTCCTAGAATCAGAACATTTTTGTCTTTATTTAGTGTTGACTATGAATTTTTGGTACAATGTTATTTAATAAAAGGCTTTTGCCCTTTGGGTCTCAGTGTTTCCATCTGTCAAGTGGAGGTTTTCCGAACTTACTTGATGACTACTTCTTATTGAAAACATCTTGAAAAATCTGCAGTCCTTCCATCCCCGGCAGATAGACACTGGACTCTGCAGGTTACATGTGAATGAGTAGATCTGGGGCCAGAGGTTGTGCCAGAAGCCAGAGAATCAAAGCCGCCTCCCGAGGCAAGGAGCAGGCAGCATGTGGGCAGGAGGGGTGCCACTCTGTACCCACCAAAACTGGAGTGGGGGGATGCTCTGAATACCTCCCAATTGCAGCCTACAACAGCTTGCTGATTCCTATGGGCCTGTACAAGACAGGGAATTAGAGCTGAAAAGAAGTCTTTCCACATCAGGACATAAGAGTCCTGTTTTGTTGTTTTGTTTTTAAGATTTATTTTATTTGAGAGAAGGTGAAAGAGAGAGAAGGGAAGCGGGCCGGAGCAACCTCCATAGTTGTAGTCATTAGTTGCAGCATAGTTTCATTCCACACAGGGGGATGCAAAGCAGGGACAGAACTGGAGGCCTCCTGTGTGAGCGGCAAGAACCTTCACCACAGGGCTCAGCCGTTGCCAGTTGCACGGCAGTTCAGCATATGGGTTTGCACTGGCCCGGGTCAGGGCCAGGGCCGGGTTTCAATGCCCAGACCTTGAGGTTGCAAGGCAAGCGCTCAACCTGTTGAGCTATCCTGGCCTCCCCATTTTTAACTAGATCTGTCACTAACTGGCCATGTGACCTCATAATGCCAAGAGGCCTTCTCCACGCATAAAAGGAAGGGCTATTTTGATCTCTTCCATCTCTAAAATCCAGAAAAGGGAAATATTTGCTGTTAAGAATCATTCACTGCTTTTAAGGTTAAATTGACCCACAATTTCCAAGGTAGCACAGTCCTGGCTGACTCCTCCCCTGCGCTGGTAATGGCAGCCTTTTCCCCTCCACTCACCAGGACATGCCTGTAGATAACCAATGTTACAGGCACTTCTCTGGAGGAAAGAACTGCAGTTGTTTTTAACCATTTTCATGTGTGATGAGCTGAAGGGATATATCTGATTAATGTGAGATGGATCCTGCTCGGAGTTCTTTTACAGATAGCTACAGCGCTCACTGAGATCTGGCCCTGTCCACTGCCTGGAAGGCAAGGAAAGGGGGGAAGCAGGTGCGGGGGGAACGGGAGGCTGATTTTCCCCCAAACCCAAATGGTTTCTTTAGCGGTTGTCTGTGGTTTCTACTAAACCCATCTACCCTTAGTCAAGACTGTTAATTAGGGGGGCCAGATTTGGACTGCTGTCTCTAGCCCCCAAGCTGGTAATTAACCAGGAGGCTGAGCCAACGTCAGCTATAGACACTGGAAAGCCAGCCAGTGTGGTCTCGCATCCCACACAGCTGTGGGGAACAAGCGTTTCATTCTCCCAAGTCCTATCGAGATCTGACTCCACCTAATACAACCACAAAAGGGGTAGAACACATGAGATTTAATTTCCAGCCTAGGAAACTGAGAGTCAGAGAAAACAACTTGCCCTGGGTCATCCCCCTGTGGATTCAAAGCCATGTTTGACCCCAGGACCACCTTTCTGCCCAACCACATGACCCACCTCAATCTCCTACCAATCAGGCTTTCCCCTTTCCACCCACTACTGAGCAAGCCACACACTGTTCCATCCGCATTCTGACTCCTTCAACTCCTTCAACTCTCAAACTCTGCTATTGTTTCACCAGCTACTTTCACCTTAACACCAGGTGGTATCTTGAGGTCAGGAAGCATGTTTCCTTCTTTATTTTTCATCCCCAGTTACCTGTGCGAAGCTGGGTATATTACTATGTGTGTGATAGTTGATGGGCCAACAAAGAAGCCATCTATGACTTTTGTTCATAGAGCACAGGTTTTGGGCTCATGGTATGACTCTTCTCTTTGTGTTCACAACTTTCTTTTCTCCTACAATCACTTCATGTTTCAAAGACCCTCTTGCAGCTCCTTAGAGCCCAACCAAAATGCCAGCTGTCCCAGACTTTCCCAGTTAAGACCATGTATATGAAATATCCATGTTAATAAACTTGGAGTGTTTTGTCTTGTTGATCTATAGACAGCAAGTGACACTTAAAAAGCCTAACCCATTTTGGGGGGAGATTTTTTTTTTTTCTAGGCAGAAAAAGTCAAAGGTTTATTTTGTACTTATTAGAAGTTTATGAGTATTTAACCTAACACCACATTAGACATAGCACATAGACAAATCTCATACTTGGAGATTTACTTTGCTGTTTTATCATGGGATCTCTTTATTCTCCTTTAAAGAACTGACTGCCACATGTAATTGTATGAGCATTTAATTGTTTGCCCCACTAGAATATAACCCCACAAAAGTTAGAGACCACATGCATTTTGTTCACCAGAGACTCAAAACATATGTATTGAATGAATGATAACAGTAACTTCCATGACCATCATCCTCCAAAGCCCCACTGTGTATGTCAGGCAGAGGGGCCCAAATCAGGAATCAGAAGTCTTGCTGACGTCATGTCCTCTCTCTCTCTCTGTCTCTCTCTGTGTCTGTCTCTGTGTCTCTCTGTCTCTCTTTCTCTCTCTGCTTCAGTTCTGTACTTGTAAGAATAATGTTTCCAGTCCTGCAATCTCTCAGAGGCTGTTAGGTGAAGAAGGTGGGACAACTTTAGACTTACTGAGTCATTAAAGTTAAAGCCTGATACAAACATAACTAATTATAGGTCCCTTGAGGGATGGGCTAGAGTCTAACTCGTTTTTCTTTTCTTTCTTTTTTTAAAGATTTATTTTATTGTTTGAGAAGAGGTGAGAGAGAAAGAGAAGGGAGGAGGGCCCAGAGCAGTCTTCATAGTTGTACATCATTAGCTGTGATATAGTTTCATTCCACACAGGTGAATATGGGGCTGCACAAGTCAGGAACCCAACCAGGGGCGTCCTGCATGGGAGGTGAGAACCTTCGCCACTATCTAGCAGTTACCAGTTATGCTGCATTTCAGCGTATAGGTTAGCACAGGCCAGGGTCAGGGTTCAATCCCTAGACCTTGTTCAACCTGTGAGCTATCCTAGCATCCCATTTTTCTTTTTAATTTATGTTTTGCGAATAGGCCATACCAAAATATGGTTCAAAAAATATCAAAATTGGGAAAGCCGGGATGGCTCAGCAGGTTAAGCACTCGCTTTGAAGCCCCGAGGACCAAGGATCAAATCCCGGCTCCGGCCCAGACGGACCCACATGCTGAACTGGAGTGTGCTTCCCGAATGCGGTGAGGCCCCCAGTTCAGTTCAAAAAAAAATTAAAAAATTAAAAAAATATCAAAATGGAGGAGCTGGGATGGCTCAGTGGGTTAAGCACTCACTTTGCAGCCCTGAGGACCGAGGATTGAGTCCTGGCCCTGGCCGTGACTTGTGTGGACCCATATGCTGAACTGGGGTGTGCCTCCCATGCAGGAGGTCCCCAGTTTGGTTCTCACCCCCCTGTTCAGTCCCTGGCTCAAGGGGGTATGCCTCCCATGCAGGAGGTTCCCAGCACAGTTCTCACTCTGAGCAGCCCCAGCCCAACTTTGTGGAACGAAACCATTTCAAGAACTGATGCTGTACAGCTATGGAGACTGCTCTGGGCCCACCCCCTTGTCTCTGTCTCTGTCTCTCTCTGTTTCTGTCAAAAACACTAAAATAAATCTTTTAAAAATATATCAAAACATACAAAGAGGTATACAGTAACAATTTTGCACTGCTCTGTCCCCATCTATCCAGCTGCCACCCACAGCAAACCATTCCTGTTGGTTTCTTTTGTAGCATTCCAGGGTTTCCTTATCTAAAGCTAAGCAAGCATGAACTACTTCCTCCATACCTGCACATCTTCCACCACATCCTCCAGCTACCTTGCTTTGTGCTTAATACTGAGTGTACCTGTTGATGAATTTGATGAACTGATGGATATTGTAATAAAAAGTTGGACAAAAAGCATGTAACTTTGCAATAGGCATTAAAGATGGGCAGACACACATGCTGACTATGGACAGTGCTAGAGAATCATGTGCCTCCATCTTTTCTGCCCTTGTCCAGTACCAGGCATGGACCCTGGGCCTGTGTCTTATTTTGCTTTTGTTTTTTAATGGCTGTATGCAGTTTACTGGGAAATCTCAATTTATTGATTGTTATAAGGATAAATTTAGTTACATTATAAGAAGGTCGGTCTTAGAACAGTGTGTGGCACAAGACAGACTCTCCCTCTCACCCCATGAGCACTGGAAATTATTATCACATGCCCTCTTACCTCCCAGCCACAATCCACCTTAAACTGCCTGTCATGGGCTAAATCATGTCCCCTGAAATTAGATGGTAAAGCCCTAACCCTCAGAAAAAAATGACTGTATTTGGAGGTAGGGGTCTTAAAGAGGTAATTCAAGTAAAATGAGGTCATTAGGGTGGGGCCCTAATCCAATGAGACTGGTTTCCATTTCAGAAGAAGAGATTAGGACACAGGCACACACAGAGAAATGACTTCGTGAGGACTAGCCAAGGAGACAGGCCTCAGGAGGAACCAATCCTGCCTACACCTTGATCTTGACTTCTAGCCTCCAAAGCTATGGAACTGGATTTCTATTGTTTAAGCCACTCCCTGTGTGGGACTTTGTTATGGCTGCTCTACCCAGCCAATTCACTTGGCTTAGCCCCTTCATTGACCAAACATATTGAACTGGAGAAGTTTGCTTTGGTTTTGTGTTTTAGAGCCAGGCTCTGTGAAGGAGTTCTCATGAGGGGGACCAGGAGGAGGGCGTACCCCAGGGCAGGCAGGAGGCTGCTGCCCCTGGGGGTGGGAACAGCATTCCTGGCCAACTCTGAAGGTGCCTGCAGAGCAGAGGCCATCAGCCAGCCACTAGGAGATGTGACCCTCAAGAAGGGCCACAGAGCAACCCCTGCCCTGGGTCCCACCCAGGCCCCGCCTTCACCCACTGAACTGCCTTCACAGGACACCTCTCAGGCCAGCCCCACCTCTGCCCTCCCTGAGCTTTGATTCCTTGGCTAATGGTCCCCTTTGTGCTTAAGTTAATTAAGGACTGTATATGACATCAACAAACACCTTAACTCAGCTGCTCCTGGTCAGTGGCTGCTGGCTGAGCTCCATTTTTCAATCAGCTGGGGAAGCCTGTTCCTGGTGACCTGTCCCCCAGCCCCTGGGGTCCTGGAGTGCTCACAGAGTTGGTAGCCACAGGCCAGCATCGAGTCTCATACATTTCCCTACTGCAGAGTTAACTAGGACCCAGACAGACCAAACAATGCTACTCATGGTGCAGATACCATCACATGGAGGTCATTGCACGGTGGTCATTGCATGGAGGTCATTTAGCAGCTGTCACTGAGGTGGAACAGAAATGGCTGATCACTGGCCCTAGGCTTAGAGTTCAACACCCAGCTGCATATTAAAAGCCAGCAGGCTGGATAGGGGAAGTTACAGTTCATAAAGTCCCCAGATGCAATTGCACATGAAATAGGGTGGACTTACACTGGGCCCCCAGATGGGTCCTCTCTGTGTTCGTTGGGCAGCATTGTGCAATGGCTCAGAGTTAAACTCAGGCTTCCTGGGCCAACTCAGCCCTCAGAAAGCTGTGTGCCTTCAGGGAAGGCCCTGCAGCTGTCTGAGCCTCACCCATCAGCCAGAGAGAATAGTATTATAATTAATGAGGGATCTGCTTAGGAATGAATGAAATACTATGCTCAAAATGTCTTATTCTACCACCTTGAAAAATGACAGTTGTGGGTTTGTTTGCTTGTTCGATTTTCCTCCAGCCTATTTGACCACCCTCCCCCGCGTTGCTCACACCCTGACCTCAGGATGATCCCTGTTAGGGCTTTAGCTGATGGTGGGAGGAGGAAAAAAACCAACATGAGGACAAAGGGACAGGCCGCAGCCAGCTTCTTGGTCACAGCACCCCCAAGTGCCTAACCACAGAAATTGTCCCTTGCAAAAGCCGGCCAGGGGACTTTCTGCCCCACCCTGAGGTGTTTGGGTCTTGGTGCCTGATTATCCATGAAACACACCCAACCTGGGTGCTGGTGCCTCCTGATATCCTCCCTCTCCCCTTTCTGGCTCTGCCTGATACCTGCCTATAAAAAACACTCTCCCAACCCCCAGGAGTCGTTGACACCATCGTTTGGAGTCAGCCTGGCCATTTTTGGCTGTTTCTAAATAAACTCACTCAGCCAGAACTCGGTGCAGTCCTCCTTCTGCAGACCTTTCAATCCCAAACCTGCTTGCAATCCCTTCCCACAGCGCACACAGCCTGTGATATCTGACCGCTCTTCTCGTTCATTTGCCAGACTTTTCTTTTTCTGTTCACACTCCAGTTCCCATTTGTCCCTTGAGCCCTTCCTAGCTCTGTACTTCCTTCTCTTTCCATCTTGATCTTGTGACTCTCAGCCCTGGAGCTGGGAAGTGACTTGTCTCCTAAGTGACTGCTTGTTTTTAGACCATGTGCAGCTGAGTCACTGTCGCTACAATGAGGAACCAGGTAAGAGGAGATGGACAGACCAGCACACAGCACTTACCACTCACGTCAAGGTGGCTCCTGGTCCCCGTCACCATCACTGAATTGTCAGTAGAAGCACCATTCAGCCATTCACCACCACCCCCAGATGGTGGTCTCTTCCAGACACAGGGCTCAGCGCTCCTGTGCGGATTTTCATTTCCACAGGAGCCTATGAGGCTGATCGCCTAGCCTGGACAAGACGGAGCCGTGGATGGCCATCAGCAAGGTTGTGTCTAAATCAGTGAGGACAGCACTTGCCCATGCCAGACAGAGCTTAGCACTGGACATCCACCCAGCTCACTGTTGGGAGATGCTCAGGCTGCTGTCCTGGGTAGGAAGGGCGCTCCCCCTGTACTTTCAGGGGTGATCACCCTGAAGCCTCTCAAAGCAGAGGCTGGCAGTGTCCCCCGACCTGGACATGCTGAGACAGCACGTCTTGGCTGCTATAGTCTCCTCAGCCACAGGGTGGCTCTTATTATGGGCAGAGGGGAGCAGCTGCTTACTACCCACTGGCTCCCCAAACTGCCTCTCCTTGCCTGTGATGCAGGATATTTAGCAAGGCTTAGGTAGTCGGGATGGCTTCGGTAGCCATGGTGTCATTATCTAAGGAACTTAGGGCTTTAGGAGCAAGGTGACCAGGTGCTGAAAGACAAAATAGGGGAAGCCAAGGCCAATAACTACGCCCAGACCCCCTTAAGCAAGAAAGACAATCCAATCAACCAGGCATATTATCTGAAGATAAGGGTTAACAATAAATCCCAGAACTTTGGTGATTTGTTTCAAAACTCACTTAAGTGGATCATCGAGGCACGTGTAAACTGACTCAAGTGGATCATCCAGGCATGTGAACTGAAAGATAAAAGCAGCATTGTGGGTAAAATAAAGGGTATACCGTAAAAGCAATGCCTCATAGTCATAGCCTGGGCATTCCACTTTCAGGTGCCTCCTCTCATCAGAGAGCTTCCCTTCTTTCAGCGGGCATTCCACTTTCAGGTACCCACTCTCGCTCTCGAGAGCTTTTCCTTCTTTCCAACAAACTTCTGCTTAACCTTTCTTTCCTGAGGAGTCCGAGTCCTCATTCCTTGAGCGCGCAAGACAAAGAACCTCAGACACCGCGAGAAACACCATTTTCCTGCTTCACCTGTGACCCCACTTTCTCCAATGCATCTGAGCCCCTTTCCCAGGCTTCCTCCCATTTACTTGGTGCTATGAACTGAATTATGTCCCCCCACATTTATATATGGAAACTCTACCCCCAATGTAATGGTAAATGAAGGTGGGGACTTGGGGAGATTATTGGGTTTAATGAGGCTGTGAGAGTGGGGCCCTCATAATGGGATTAGTGTCCTTATCAGAAGAGACACCAGAGCCCGCTTTCTCCCCACCTTGTGAGGACACAGCCAGAAGGTGGCTGTCTACAAACCAGGAGAGACCTCACTAGAACCCAACCATGCTGCCCTCCCCGATCTTGGACTCCCAGCCTCCAGAACTGGGCGGAAATACATTTCTGTTGGTTTAGCCCCCCCAGTTTGTGGCTGCTTGTCCACAGCAGCCCTAACAAACGCGCGTGCGCACCGTGTACACACGGTCCGACATGATTACTGTAGGCATGCTCATCCCTAAGGCTGTTTGCACAGCACAATTAGCAAGTACTTTGTTTAGGATCTGCTTCTAGATGCTCCTGCACAAAGTATAAATTTTCTATCTACTCTAGAAGGGCTGGCCTGATGATAATCTGGTCCCAGGTCACCTGTGGGAATCTAGGCCTCTATTGGTAAAGTCCTACCAGTCCAGACCTTTTGATCCCCAGGGGCCCTTGGTCGTCCCTTTCCTCCTGTCACCAGACAAGAGCATGCAGGAGGCTGCTCCCAGGTTTATGGGCAGGGAGCTTATTCCTCCCTTTCTAAACACAAAGCAGTCACCAGGCTCACAAGAGAAAAATGCAAATGAGGCGCTGGGTGTGGCAGGGGCCCAAGGGCTGGCTTGCAGTTTTTCTTAGGGTGGCCTTTACTGTATTCTTCCTTTCAACAGATTAGGCTGAAAACTCTTAATACACCCCCGCAGGGACATGACAACAAACTGGGTAACAAGTATCTTCAATTCAAAAACTAAAGTTAATCAATGCATAAGAAAACTTGAAGCGCCTTGAAAGCCATGGAAGGATAGTTCATGGAAGTTTTCCCAAACTGACAATAATCCTAAAAATCTGCATGACTAACAATAATGAGTTGTGAAGCTGAAACTCTCCTGAACTTCAATAACAAAAACAGTATTTAATCAATTATGCTAGAAAAAAAAGAGGGAGGGAGAGAAAGCTTTCTATTCTCTCTACAGAAAATTATATTGCAGTCAGTCTTTTATGAAGAGAAGTATGCAACCAAAAAGTATATAGGGAGAGTATTTAGAAATGCCTCAGACGATGAATAAGTAAAATATATTGCATTATTCTGGATTTTGTGATGTTTGTGGTACTGGTCAGCTTTCACCATTGACGGGGGGGGGGGGGGTGGTTCTTCATTAAAAATTTGGTCTATATGGAGCAACAAAAATTTTCATAGAATGCAAAAATAGTATTGTAATATATTTATTTAAATTTCAACATAAGTACAATTTACAAATATAATACATTTAAAAAATTACGTATAGTATTATTTGGCATATTTCTCATTTGAGTGAATTTTTTTTAGTAGATTGCTGTCATTGTTTAAAAGGTCATGAAATTTTTCACAAGAATTTGTTAAATTAGGGGAAGCCGGGATGGCTCAGTGGGTTAAGCGCTCACTTTGCAGTGCCAAGGACCAGGGATCAAATCCTGGCCCTGGCCCGTGCGTAACCATATGCTGAACTGGGAGCTCCCCCAGTTCAGTTCTCTCTCTGTCTCTGTATCTCTCTCTCTCTCTCTCTCTCTGTCAAAAATAAACAAATAAATAAAAATATTAAAAAAAAAAAGAATTTGTTAAATTATATTTCACACATAAAATGGCTTTCAAAGTCTCAACACTTAATTGTGATTTTTCTGATGTCCACACTTTATTTACCATAGAAAACACGCATTCAGTCGCAGCATTAGTTCCCGGTAAGGACAGCTCGTATTCCACAATTTTTAGTGCATTATTGTATGGAACATGGTTTGTTTCAAAATGATGAAATATTTCTAACCATTTGTTCTCTATTGTGATTTCTTCTGATGCCCAAGATTTAACCTTTTCCTTATCAATATATTTTTTAAATAACAATACCTCATTAAAAAGATCATTTTCGGAAATATTACTATATGGGAAATTTTGAGTAATATGATCGAATGGGGGAAGCCGGGATGGCTCAGTGGGTTAGGCCCTCACTTTGTAGTGCCGGGGACCGAGGATCGAATCCTGGCCCCAGCCCGTGCGGATCCATATGCTGAACTGGGAGCTCCCCCAGTTCAGTTCTCTCTCTGTCTGTCTCTGTCTCTGTCTCTCTCTCTCTCTGTCAAAAACAAACAAACAAACAAAAAATATGATCGAATGATTTTTGCACAACGTTCCAATTAAGTTCTTGTTTTAATGTAACCCAATGAAAATGTTCAATATCATTGTAATGTACCATCCATTCTTCTAAATAATCTATGCAGTTACTATAGAACTTTTTAACGTGATTCATATCTGCACGATTTATTGCACCTTGTTCTTCTAGCTGGCTTATACTATTACGGATAGTTAACGGAAGAAAATTATTTTCTAACCGCTCTTGACACTGAAATTTTAAATTATTAACTTCATTTGCTACTTCGATTACCGAAATTTTGTCACCTTCAATAAGTTTTATAGCATTTTGAAAAAGAGCTGCTTGATTGTGTAC
>PVKE010013389.1:0-36670 GCA_004027555.1 Craseonycteris thonglongyai | reverse complement strand
TATGTATCTCTTCACGAGAGAAGTGTCTGTGAAGGTCATCTGCCCATTTTTTAATTGGATTGCTTGTTTTTTTCTTGTTGAGTTGTACAAGTTCTTTGTATATTTTTGATATTAGCCCCTTATCAGAGGCATTGTTTGCAAATATCTTCTCCCAGTTGGTTGGTTGCCTCTTTGCTTTGTTGATGGTTTCCTTTGCAGCACAGAAGCTTTTTAGCTTGATAAGGTCCCATTGAAAACATCCTTTTTGATGCAATATTTCAGATCCTCCCATTGCGGGCGTGCTGAAGCTAAAGGGTGTCCCAAAATTCACGCAAGAAGTCATTTTGCTAGAAAACACAGGTTTATCATTAAAAATAGTACATTTTCATTGCTCCACAATGAAAACGCGTTGTCTTTTCGTGTAGCGCTCCATTTTTAATAACCCTGAACTATCAGCTGTCACGCTGTCTTTTTTTTTTCTTTGGCAACACTTTACCGCACGCATGACGCAAAATTCAAATCTCGCATGAATTTTGGGACACCCTTTATAAGGTAGGAGAGCAGTGGGCTGGGCCTGGCTGGCTGGATGGGGGAGGAGCTGGGGGGGGGGGGGGGAGGGCAGGGAGGCCAGAAGCAGCTCTCCTGGGCTCTGCCAGGGAGTCGCTGTGCAGTCCCAGCCCACTGCGTGTTGTACACTCTCTGATGTCGCTTCCACGCTGGGGTCAGGGACGAGGGAGGAGAGGAGTGGGATTCTGGGGGGGGCGAGGGGCAGGAGGAGAGCGTCCGCAGCAGCTGCTCTCCTCGCCCTCGGATGGGGTTCTTCGTGGATCGGACCTGGTGCATCCCCTGCCCTCCGAGGGCCTTGGGGTCCTCGGTCCTTGGAGATGGTGTCAAGCAGGACCCCGGGTCCCCTGAACCACAGCGCCACCTCGTGGCCGCTGACAGGTCTCGCTTGGACTCTCTGGGTAGAGAATAAATTGCAAAGCCTTTGGAGCAGTCGCTTCAAGCAGAATGAGCTCCATACGTTACTGACGGCATCGTCATCATCCTCGGTCACCACGGCAGATGGCAGGCGCTCTGGGCACTTTGCAAAAGAGGAGGGATGTCTTCTTGGTACCAGCTCCATAGTGGGGCAGCCCGAGCATACGTCTTTGCCTAGTTTCATAAAATAGAACAGTCCACTGGGTCTTAAAAACCATGTAAACATAGCTGGCTATTTTGTTCATCAGCCTGGGGGTGCTGCTCCAGTGTCCCCCACGTCTGCTGTAGGAAGGCCTCTCAGAACAAACCACGCTGCTTCTGAGAGACATCGTGATTGTGAGGGAAAAGGACAATAGTGCTCGGACCCCACAGACCCGGGGTTCACTTGCCACATCAGGACCAGGGGCAAGTCACGAACATCTCCAAACCCCACGTTCCTCATCTGTAAATCAGAGCTATTACTTCCCACTTCCTTAGGCTTGTGTGGCATTAAATGAGACATGCGTGCAAAACACTTAGCCAAGTGGATTTAGCGTGGATCAGCACCAGCAGCGAACATATTAAAATACTAGTCACTGGGCCCCTCTGAATGTCAAAAACGTGCATTTCTAAATTGCATTTCAGGAGATGTTGATATAATCTGTCCAGGATGCAAACTTTGAGAAGGATTCATCCAGCACGTGCTAGTCCTCCATGTTCGTGGTCATTTCTCAACCACCCAAGTACAAACCAAAAGGGAAGATGAGGGCACATGGGAGGATATTAACCCAAATCCAGTCAAGTTAAAAGCTGCATGGAGCTCGTCATAAGGACAGTTCCGTTGAACACACGCTCGCTGACTGTCTTCTCTCCGTGACTGTCATGTGTCACGTGGGGCAGGGCTTCACCTCAGGCACCATCTCACCTGATGCTTCTGGAGCACAGGTGATCGGGTGGAAGGGGCTCTTGGGGAGGCTGAGGGTCTTGCACCAGGATACAGAGCTCTGGAAGGCAGAGCGAAGACTGGGTTGGAGTTGGCTGACTTTGCTGGGGCCCCTCCAAGCTGCCTGTGAACCCCCTGGGCATGCTTGTGGAGGTTGGGGGCACCAAGGAGACCCTGCCCTCCCATGGCTTCCACGCTGACGGGATTATTTGCCTGCGCACAGGCTATTCACCAGTAAGCCCTGCTCGGGGCTCAAGCGCAGAATAGTCTTCCCTTGTCAGACTCCCTGGCTCTGCCTGTCGTCTCCACCCGCAGGCCACGTGGTCCTTCTGGAGTCAGGCTTGTGTCTGGAGGAGCCAAAAAGAGGAGGCCCTTTGGGATAGAAGCAGGAGGCCCATCCTTGGCACCCAGTCCTGACCCAGTCCCGGTCGATCTCAGAAGCCGTACCGCCTTCCCCATCCTGGGCCAGCCTTAGCAGCGCCTGGGTATGGAAAGAGCTGCTGCCCTCCCCCCCGCGGCCTGGTTGGGGACAGAGGAGGGCACTCTGGGATGCCAGGGTTCCTCCCTCCAGGCCCCAGATCGGTTTCAGGTTTTATGGTTGGTAGAAGGAACAGGGCCTTTCGAGCAAAAAGGCCTGATATGAAGCAACCTCAGATCTCTGCCACCCAAATAGCTGCGTGGTCTTAGGCAGTCTTTCCGCTTCTTCGCCCGTGTCTGCTTCCTCATCCGCAAAAATGGACTTAGGACCCAGCGCCCAGCACGGCCGTGCGCCCGGAATGACATCTATGTGTTGAAAATGCTGGCACCTAATGAGCAGTTAGTAACCCATTTTTCTTCCTTTGACATTTATCCACCCACCTACGATGGGTGAGCCTGTCCCTGGGGGTGCACAGGCAGCCAGCCAACCGGCTAGAAGCTTCCACCCCACGCCCTTGGCCACCCAGGGCAATGGCAGGTCTGTGACTGGGTCTGACTAAGGGCATTAGGTGTGGGAGACATGGCTGCTGGTCCAAGATGGGCACCCAGTGCATGAACTCTGCGGCAGGGTGACTAAAGTCCACTCCGGGCTTGAGTCAGAGCTAATGGCCTGCTATGGTTTTCAGAGCATTGCCATGGAAGGGTGGAGAGCCAGCCGTGTGACTCATGGCTGTGCCAGCCAGGGAGACCCGGGGCTCCTCCTGCCAGCAGTCTCTGCCCTTGTTGCCTTTTCTTTTATGTTGGTTCATTCATTCGTTCCACCAGTACTTGTCAGGAACCCGGGGTGTGCTGGGCCCTGGGAACACAGGCCTGGGCAAAGAAGACAGATTGGAAGAGGGAAGCACTACAGATGGGTAACCTCCCACCCATCCCCCCTCCCCTCGCCAGGGGAGTAGGAGCTTCCCTCCAGGTTCCCAAGGCTCTCCCCAACCCCGCTTTGTTTTGGGGTCCCAGAGAGGCCTGGGGGGCCCAGAGCAGTTTCAGACTTCAGCTGATCTGGACATGGTTCCCGTGAGGATGTGGGCTGAGGAGAGAGGAGGCATCAAAGATGGTGTCTGGGGGACTAAGAGAAGGGGAGCCCCTGACTGAGCCATGGTTGGAATGATGGGATATAACAGTGAGCTGCAAGTCATTGACAATGGTTTTGGCAAGCTTTCATGATGACCTCTGCTGTCCTCCGTGTCCGTCAAATTCATGGCCCCCCTATCTGTGGGATGAAGCCTCTGGTGGAGGTGGCCTCAGGGGTAGGGCAGGGAGAAGGCTGACATGGATGGTCGGAGGGTTTCTCCATCCATGAAGTAACAAAAATAGTCGTTTTGTGTCTGTCCAGCGGGCAGTGTGATTATTGATTGCTCACTTGACTTCTATGTTTTTGTTGACTCGATTTTCTCTAAAATCTTTAGGAATCTAGTACTTGGTTTGGAGAGAAACATGGAAGGGGAGAGGTGAACTGTGGGTTTAGGTAATATTTTATAGGTCAACCTTTACATTTCTGCTACCTTGTGTGACAATATGGCTTAATGAGAGAGGATAGTCTTTGGACTTTGGTGGACTTGGTTTCAGATCTTGCAGTCACCATGCTGTTTGTCAGCATAAGCTAACATCTGAGTGCCTTACCACAGTGAAGGTTTATTTGATCCAAATCAGAGTTCACTGCAGGTGGCAGAGGGCAGGGTAAAGGGTGTGGTACTCCATGCCATCATTCAGGGACAAAGCTCCTCCCATCTTAATCATATGGTTTCATGGCGCCCTGGGTAATCCAAGTGATGGGGAAGGAGTTGAGGGACCCCTGCGAGATTTTTAAGGGCCAGGGCTGCAAGTGGCAAAAATCACTTCTGTCCCCATTTCATTGACCAGAACTCGGTCACATAGCTGGCCTATAACTCAAGAAGGTTGGGAGCTGTCATTTCGCACGTGTCTAGAAAAGAATGGAGAAAATGGATACTGATGAGTGGTAGAAGGTTTTGCCAGTCATCTATCAGCTGTGTGATCTTGGGCAAAAGACTTAAACTCTCTTAGCCTTAGCTTCCTCATCTGTACAATGGGAATGATACACATCTAAGCGGGACTCTTAGAAGCCTTGAAGGATATAAAATACATAACATACTTTATACACAGGATGCCCTTCCCTTTGAAATGTACACATGAGCACTTTTTCCTTCCTCTGGGTAACCCCAAATACTGAGTTGGAAGGTGGTCCTCAACAAGTTTTCTATCTAGTTAGGGGAACGAAAATCAGTACACATTGCCCCCCACCACCGGGGGTGGAGGGTTCCGGTTGGGTGTTCTCTCAGGGAAGTGGTGAGGTGTTTGGTCCCTGAACCTTGGGGGACTTTGGCTAAAGGTCTTTTCACAGTACATGTTAAGAGTTTGCTGGAGTGTCAGCTTCATAGCCACTGTTGTCTGGTGAGAGAAAATGACTTCCATGGTAGCACCAAGCATTTATGTTAATATAGGTAAGAAATAAATGCTCTGATGAAGCTTAATGGAGTCTTGGTAAGATGTTGGGGGGAAAATCTTTTCTTGAAAGTTTTACGAAAAGGTCACTCTCTACCTTTTTGAGTTAGGCATCACATCTCAGTTTAGGGTCAGAAGAAGCTCTTGCTTCTGCTTCCTTGCTCCTGTCCTTTCTTGGAATGGTTCTTTCCTCCCTCCTCCTGGAAATGAGATGCCTACGGCTCGGTGCCTGAGTTGACCTACTGGAGGCTATCCTCCCGAAGTCGAGGTAGTCCATATCTGAGCATCCAGACCACCTAGCCCCCACCCCACCCCACCCCCACCAGCCAGATTCCAGAACATTCTGTTCACTTGATCAGCCATGAGGAAAAATCAGAAGAGGGTCAGTATAGGCGATGCAAATGGAAAGGAGACAAGGGGAGTGTTGTCATGGGAAGTGGGATATAAATAACATTTCTAGTTCCAAAGATGCAGGGACTCCCTGGCACTTCTCTCTAGCGTGTACACTGTAGGGTGACTTGGGCAGAGCATGGAGCTGAACCAGAGTCAGAGCCAAGAGAAGAGAAGGGGGCAGGCTGGGTGGGTAGGTGCTTTCTCTTTCTCTGCCTTTGGCTGAGTCATTTAGAAACAACAGGGCACCCAGACTATGCATTTTCCTTTCAAAGACTTCCAGCCACTTCCCTCCCCATTCTCCGATGGGAGGTCGTTCTATTTTTAAATTTCTCTTGGGAAATGGATTCCAAAATTTCCCAAATTCTTCCCATCAGGACAGTCTGATTTCCAGTAAATCCAGGGTCATGTAGTTTTCTATATTCATTTGCATTTCATTTGCATAAATTAGCATGCCACCAGAGTTCTCAACTGGGAGTCAAAGAAACCCAGGAAATTAATGCAAATGGGCTCCAGGTATTTTGTGACCAGAGGAGGTGGCAGGGAGAGAATAGAGAAGAAAGAGAGATATGACCTTTAAGCAGAAGGTTGTGTCATCCCCTTGGTCTGCAGGCTCTCACCCTGAGCCCACTGAGAACTCTAATGAGGGGTCCTCTGTTTTCTGGATGCTGAAGCTGTAGCCTCAGTGTGTTGAAGGCTTCAAGAGGGGATTGGAGTTATATGGAGGGTGTGGGTTGGCTCGGTGGGACTTGAGCTGGATGAGGAGGGATGGAAGGGACAGAAGCAGGGAGCAGAGGTGGAAGGAGGGGGACAGAGAGTCTCACTGGAAATGACAGCCCATGGGGAGGGGAGCTCTGGGGTAGGAAAAGGAGAGAGGGCAGAGAGAGGAAGGAGCAAGAGTGGGTGGGTTAGTAGAGGCAAGCTGGTGGGCAAGCACTGCATGGCTCGTTAGTGGCCTTTCGTTATCCAGGTGGCTAGTGATCGAAGTTAGTGCATGTGAGGCCCGGCTGTCCCCCAAGCGCCCTTCCTTCCCTCCCTCGCCAGGCAGCAGTGAGACTGAAGTTTCTTGCTGGGACTTGAAAAGTCATCCCGTGGGTCTGTCCAGGGACTGACTGAGATGCCACAGCCTGAAAGTGCAGGTGGCAGATTTTAAAGTGGTTCCAGGTGAGACACGACAGGAAGATGGGACTTCAGGTGGTTTTTGCAAAAGAGAGAATAGGTCACTCCACCCATACATGCAACCCACTTCCCTAGTGGCCAAGACGCTGCCCAGCCTGAGTGGAAGGCGTTGCCTATGGCAACAGAGCGGAGGGGAATGGAGTGGTCCCCACAGGCAGGGGACCAAGAGGCACCCACCATAGTGTACGGTGGTCTAAGCCGGGGAGTCCCTCGGCTGGTGGCGGGAGGTTGGCCACCCTGCAGATGTTCAGTCAGATGCCTGCTTCTAAGGCTGGCACTCCACAGAGTCAGCCCAAGTGGGGCCAGGGGCCTGGGCTACAGTGTCAAGACCCCTTGGCTTTAATCCTGGCTCCACTCCTGGGGGGCTCGGGTAAGTTATCTGACCTTGTCTGGGCCTCAGTTTCTTCATCTGTAAAATGGGACTCAAGACTGAGTTGTGGAGAAAGCTCCAAACAGCATAAACCCGACAGACTTCTGAGAACAGTGGCTGCCACAGAGGAAGTGCTCAGCAGCACTACCGCTTTGCCACGTGGCAACCCCGAATTATGTGCAACGGAAGGGTTGCAGACGTTGGGGCGAAACACGGGGTGGGCTCCCGATTGCTTGGTTCTGTGCCCGGCATGGCAGCTGCTCTTTCCACGTCAACTCAAGTTGATGCAGCTGCCACAACAAGCTGTGAGGACGAGGGCCAGGCACAGGTGCCCTTGCCCAGCTCACGCCGGGAAATGACACGGTCCGCTGCCGATGTGCCCCCCACCACACACTCCCGGGGGGGAGTATGAAGGAAAGTAAAAGGCACCTTTAGTTGTTTGGCAGGAAGGAGCCCCTGGGCTGGAACAAGGACCCCCAGTGAGAAAAAAGGCGTGGGACTTTAATGACTTATTTCTTTTTAACGTTTATTCTGATTGTTTTTGACAGAGAGAAACAGAGAGACCGAGGGAAGGGGGAGGGCCCAGAGCCGTCTCCATAGTCGTACACTGGTTTTCCAAATGGTTTCATTCCACCGGTGGGTACCGGGCCGTGCAGGGCGGGCACCAGGCGGGGGACCTCCCACATGGGAGGCATGGCCTTGTGAGCTGGGGGCCTCCCACACGGGAAGCACGCCTGGGGAGGGAGCCAAACCGGGGGCCTCCCACATCGGAGGCTCTCCCCAGTGAGATCCGAACTGGGGGCCACAACCCCAGTTCAGCACAGGGGTCCGCACAGGCCGGGGTCGGCATTCGGTCCTCAGACCCCGGGGCTGCACGCTGATGCTCAACCCGCTGAGTCATCCTCATGATTTATTTCTAATACCAGTCCCAACAGAGGACCCTGAGGAGGGTCCTCTAGTCTGGCCTCTGTGGTTAAGGAGGGACTGACCCTCCTTAGTGGTGTTTCTTCATGTCTTGGGCTTGTCAGACCTGGTGGAGGAGGCTGGGGAGGGGAGGGTTCATGGAAGGATGGGTCCCTGGGCACAGCTGTGCCCAGATGCAGGGCAATGACTGGTGGACCACTGTCTTTATAGCACGCTTTTATGGGGTCCCTAATGTGTGCCAAGCTCTGGGCAAGACCTGGGGACCCAGAAACAGTGAGACGTAGCCGCTCCCCTAGAGGAAGGTTACAGGCTATAGCAATTATATTTTTATTTATCTATTTTTATTTTTGACAGAGAGAGGGAGAGATACAGAGACAGAGAGAGAACTGAACTGGGGGAGCTCCCAGTTCAGCATGTGGGTCCGCATGGGCCGGGGCCAGGATTCGATCCTCGGTCCCCAGGGCTGCAAAGTGAGCGCTTTACCCACTGAGCCATCCCGGCTTCCCAGGCTATAGCAATTAAAGTCATGATTTCAATCTGGTCTTGTGGACCGGCATCCACAGATGCCATTTCTCTCCCCACCCCCCACCCCACTCCTGCCCCTGGTCCCAGGCGCACAGACAGCCTTGGGGACGCTCATTGGTGACTTCCCTGACAACACAGCCATATGGCTCCACACGGATTTGCAGAGCTGAATGTCTTGTGGCCGAAAGCACTGAGGTGGCAGCTTACAGAAAGTTCTGAGGCTTCTTAGCAGGCTGTTCTCTGCCTCATTACTTCTTCAGATCCCAGAGCAGTGTACCAGCCCCCCACGTTTTCTCCAGACCCCTTCCTCCCTTAAGATCTATCCCTGCTGCTACATGTGTGTGGCGGCTCAGCCTGGGGTCCCCCTCAGGGCCCTCACCTCCTGTGTGGAGTTATCAGAGGAAGCAGACGTCAGCATAACAGAGTTATGTCTTGGGCCTGGCCGGACAGTGTGTCCTCTTGCCCTCCCTCACCTCAGGTGTATCCTCAGCTGCACTTCAGTCATCATCAGCCTAAATTAAAGTCATCCTTCCTGGATGTCCCGAAAATGTCCACTTCCGCGTCAGAAAGGACATACTTGCATATGGGGTACAGTGAGCTAATTGGAGGGGGGCTGATTGCATGATCCCAAAGTGTTCTGTCCATAACCCACCTCCCGTCCATCTCTGAAGGCTGGGACCCAGGCCAGGGTGGGGCTGGGCCACTCTGGACGCAGAAGCCCACCAGCATTGGTTTCTTTCGCTCCTTTTGACCCAGAGGCCAAAAGGACATTGTAACGTTGAGGCAGTGAATGTGAAACAGAAACAAGTGGCTTCAGTGTCAGGAAGTCAGGCATGAAAAGCCAGTGTTGACATTCTTTGAGACACACTGTAGAGTACGTTCTGTGCTTCACTGGCCAGAATTTGGCGACTTACTTGAAGCAGGACCTTGGGAAAGTCCCTCTCCTCTCTCGGTCTCCACTTCCCCATATGTAAAGTGCCTCTGGGATTAGTCAAGACCCTTCCAGGCCTGACATGCTAGGGTTCTAGGTGTCCCAGTTATCTATCCCCCAGGTGTCAAAGAGCTTGCAGATGTGTGGGGAGAGATGGGGAGGACGGGACTAAGATGTGTCCAGTGGGAATCCTTGTGAGTTTAGTGACCTGAGTGAGGAGGAGAGAAGGGAGTAAGAAAATAAAGTGAAAAGAGGCAAGAGGGAAGAATATAAGGAGGAAGAACATGTGAAAGATAGAGGTGGCCACCCCAAATGCCTCAGGGCTCCTCAGGTATGTCCTGGTCAGGTTTAGTTTGTTAGGATGAGGGTGGGGGGTTGGGGAGTGGCAACTGTATTATTGCCACCAACCCCTCTGCTCTTTTACAGTGTGATCTTCCCATTTCCCTATGGAAAGGGGGAGGCTAGTTCTTTGTTTAAACCTGGGCTGGCCCGATGACTTGCTTGTAACCATTAGAGTGTGGGAGGGGTTACACTGGGTGACTTTGGACGCTCAGTCAGCACTTTGCACTTGGTTATCTTGGGACATTTGCTCTGAGGGAAGCCAATCTGATGACCTAAAGCCATCAGTGCTGGAGAGGCCACGCATGGGCATTTCTGCACAGAATCCTAGCAGAACCTCAACTTCTAGCCATTTCCCTGAAGGCACCAGCCACATGAGTGAAGCTATCGGCAACTCTCTAGACCAGAGCACTGGTCAACCTCACTTGATAGCACAAGGAGCAGAAACATTGCCCAGCTGAGCTCTGCCCAAATTCCTGATGCAGATATAAGAAAGCAACTATTGTTTCAAGGCACAACGTTTTGGGGGTAATTTGTTAGAAAACAAAGGGTACTAGACTAGGATGGTATGAGAGGTTAAAAAATATAAGCCCCCTTGCAATGAAAAACCCTTGAAAAAGTATAAATAAGACTTTTAAGATTTCAAAGATGTCTGAGATTTGGAAACTAACGTGGAAGCCTGCTTTTAATTTTGCCTCGTAGGGGCATTCCTACGAAACTATCAATTTCTATAGGTCACCATATTACATCTTTTAAAAGTGTATTTTGTCACCAACAAGGTGGGGGGGGTGCGGGGAGGCAGTACATCCCATCAGAACGGCTAAAATGAGCAACATCAAATGTTGGCAAGAGTGTGAAACACCAGAACTCTCCTACATTCCTGGTGGGAGTGCGAAAAGGCACAGCCACTTTGAAAAATAGCTTGGCAGTATCATCTAAAGTCGAACATATGCATATATTCAGTTCCATTCCTAAGTATACTCCCAGCAGGAGTGTATGTGTGTTTTTACCGAAAGAAATGTATATAAATAAATGTTTGTAGCAGCACTCTTCTAATAGTCTCAAACTGGAAATGACCCAAATGCCCATCAACAACAGAATGAATAAGTACCTTGTGACGTATTCACACCATGGAACACTGTACAATGTATTGAATTGTTGCCAAATTGCATTATTGCCATTGTAATAAATTATTGCCAGAAAAATCATGGACACATCTTATAAATAAGTCAAGAAAAAGAAACCAGAGTCCAAGAGCACATACTATGTGAATCCACTGATAGGAAGTTGAAAAAGCAAGCAGAACGAGTCCTCGGGGTTAAAAGTTAGGGTAGTGCTTACCCTTGGGGGTAGTGGCCAGAGGAGAACATGAGGGGACTGGTTGTACAGGGTTGCTCATTTTGTGACATGGCATCAAGCGGTACACTTACGACTCGGGGAGCCCACTCTAAGCACCCCTCAGCCAGCCCCCTTGCGGTGATGAAGATGGCGAGGTTCAGCGGTTATGCAGCGTTCCGGGTCTCTCCTCTATGTCGTGGCCTCCCCTCCTTTTCCTTACTGACCCGTCTGTTGCTCGTGAGCATCTCCCAAGCTCCAAGCCTCCCAAGTCCTCTTCCTCTGCCAGGAGCGCTCAGCCTGTCACCTCTCTGTTCAGACCTCCCTTCCCCTATGAACAATGCCTGAGGCCACAGTCCCATGCTGATTTCTATTATGTGTGTGTGTGTGTGTGTGTGTGTGTGTGTGTGTGTGTGTGTGTGTACATCTTCGTGGTCCCTGATTTCCTATCTTGCCCCTAGTAGGTGCTCATCAATTGTGTCTCAAATAACTTCCAAGCTACCCAGGGACGCTGACACTAACTCCACCCCCTCCCCTAGTCTTGGTGGTCACTCACTGCTTGAGTTTGAATTTCCCCACCTCCCAGGGGACCTGTCTCGTGGGCCATTGCACCCACGGCCACTCCACTACCAGGGGCCTGGAACCATGCCGCCTGGATGAGACACGTCCTCCTTCACCAAATTCCCTCTTGCCCCACAGATCCCACCTCTGGGGTTGATTCGCCTCAAGCTAACCGCGGTGGCAAAAGAGAAAGGGTGCCTGTCAATCAGCCTCAGTCCCCTCATGGAAGCGCCAACCTGTCGATCAGGACTTGGCCACAAGGGGCTCTCTCCCCAGAAACGTGGCCCAGGGCAGGAGGGCTCTGTAGGGACAGGCCCGCCCCCCACGAATAAGAGCCGGCTCTCCTCTCAGCTCTCCAGGTGCTGAATCCTGCCTGACAGCCCCCTGGGCTGGCTTCTCCTGGTGTTTTACCTCCTGTCCCTCTAGAAGATACTGTTTTATATCTCACCACATCCCTCCTTGCTTTCCCATGAGCCTCTCTTCTTGGAACCCCCTTTCCTGACCAACCAGAGGGGGAAGACACCTCTTTTTCTGGTCAGGAGGTTCACCTCCTTCAGGTGCGTGCCATGAGGTCCTTGTCTCCCAGATTCTGGGCTCCCTTTCTCTGGCCAAGATGAATGCAATGGCTTCCTGGGGGCTCCTGTCTCTGGACAGCCCCCCTGCCCATCACCTTCCACCCTGCAGTTAGAGCAATCAATTGTATTCCCATCGGGTGCTGGCCCTTCTTCAGCAGTTCCCCAAGTCCTGGACATTCCACACGGCCCCCCGGGCGCCCCAGGATCCCGCTGCCTGATTCTCCAGCCTTGTGCCCCCTCCTCTCCCCTTGTCCCCCCTCCAGCCATCCCGAAATACTTGCAGTTGCTCAACACACCGTGTTGTTTCGAGCCTTTGTACTTTGCACACATTCTTTTCCATGGCCTGCTGCTCTCCCCTCCCCTCCTGGTACCTCCCCGCCTTTCCCCTTCATCTCTACACTTCCTCTACCTAGCAGAGCCCCTACTCATCCTTTTTTTTTTTTCTTTTTTTAAAGATGTATTTTATTGTGTTGGACAGAGACAGAGAGAGACAGAGAGAAGGGGGAGGGCCCAGAGCAGTCTCCATAGTTGTTTTATGTCATCAGTTTTCGACATGGTTTCATTTCACACAGGTGGATGGGAGCCATGCAGAGCAGGAACTGGGCTGGGGGCCTCCTGCATGGGAAGCTCACCCCAGTTCAGCATATGGGTCCGCATGGGCCGGGGCCGGGATTCGATCCTGGGTCCCTGAGGCTGCAAAGTGAGCGCTTAACCCGCTGAGCTGTCCCGGCTTCCCTGCTATTCACCCTTAGCACTGCCAGCTCCTCTGGAACGCCTTCCCTCACCCACAACTCCGGCCCTTGCCCCAGAACCCCTCCTCTGAAAGGATCCTGCTCCCTGAACATGAGCCCCTCCTCCCTGTCACTCCAGGCATGGTAGTTCCTTGTGCCTGTCCCGTTCCCTCCACCGTCTCCCTCTGAGCGGCCCCAGGTCAGCACCCAGTCATAGGTAGGTGCTGTCTGAAGGGTGTTGCGCTGGGCTTGCTGTCTCATCCATCACCTCCTGTCCCGAGCAAGTCCTTGCAATGCTCTGGACTCCTGTGTGCTGACCTGCAAGACGGAGACATGTGAGAATCACAAGGGCCGCATGCATTACAGAGTAGAAGCTGCCCCGTGCTCTGCACGCGTTTTCCTTGCACATTCTTCTTCCAGGCTGGTGTTTACCTGCACTTGCCTGGGTGGACATGATAAGAAGATAGGAATGTGATGGGACCACTTTGTAATTTCCCCACCTCGAGTCCAGGGAAAAGCTGGTCAAGGGTAAACCATTAATTCCACCTCCCTGCAGCCCCCAGTCCTCCTCCCTGAGGCTCTGGGTTAATGATTCTGAGGTTGTTTTCTTCTCAGAGCCCATTCGTATCTAATCTCTGGCATGTTCCCTTCTTTCTTAAGAATAACTTGACTCACTCCAGTAATTCTCCACCCTGGGGTCAGGAACCAGCTTCACCAAAGGAAACCGTGGCTGTGTGTTGGCCTCAGTGGGGCCCCGCCCCATGCCCACTGTTCCCTCCCAACAGGCCAGACCTCTCCCCACCCCCATGGTCAGGCGGTGACCTCACGCATAATCTCCTTCTTATAAGGTTTAGGGCTTTGGTTTTGGAAACCCAGGAGAAGGACATTCTTGAAGGTGTGGTATAGTGAAGCCATTCCGAGCCTGGCTTTGGAGGGTGCAGTCAGCCGCTGGGGGAAGGGTGGGCTGCAGAGAGAGGCGGCCCCAGTTAGGAGTGGGTGCTACAATTCCGGGTGGGAGGGCTGCAGTGTAGTCTCGTCAGAGGCTGGGGACGGACGCCTGGGAGCCAGATGCAGCTCTGGGGGTGGGGGGTCTGGAGGCTCTTGCAATAAGGCCAGCTGCGAGCTGTGAGCTCACTGGACTTGGAGAAACAGGTCACAGTGGCTCCCCGGTAGCCACACCTCTCCCCTCCCTCAGGCCAACACATGCGGTGCTCAGGTCTAAGTTTTGGAACGTGCTGGTAATGCGGTGCTCATCTCTAAGTTTTGGAACGTGCTGGTAAGAATGCTGACGTCTCATTTGTGCCACCTGGTCTCCTTAGCTGCCCTTGCTTTGCCCCCTACCCATGCCTGAGGCACGGCTGTGCATGAGGAAGTAAGCAACTGTATCAAGTTACCTTCTTGGAGCCTCCTGTTCTCACCTGTAGCCTCGGAATATCTTTCCTTCTTTTCCTAAGGACCAAACATGTGTCATCGTTTACCTAGAATAAATGCAATGTAAAGAGAGGAGACATCAGAGCGCACAGATAGAGAAAGGCATTGGCTGAGGTATTTCTGAGGCAATAATAACATCATCACAACAGCGATGGGGATAGGACCTCTGATTTCAGAGAGATTAAAATGTGAACAACAAAACAGCACAAAAACCACCGTCTTGCTTAAGAAACAGAACAGTCACCAACAGTACCAAGAGCCTTGTGCTCACCAGCTGGATCTCTGAACTGTCCACCCGAGAGAAAACTATTGCGCTGCATTTTGTGTTCACTGCTCTGTTTTTGTCTACTATCCGCAAACATGTACCCTACGTGGGGTATTGTTGGTTCTTGTTTTTGAATTGTTCTCTGCGTGGAAGTACATCCCACTCTGTGACTTGTTCTGAGGAAAGGTACAAGAAGTTTCTCTATGCTAATGTGTGTTGCTGCCATTTATTCTTCACCGTTGAATCTCCCACTCTGTTCATAGCCTCCTGTGTAATCAATTCTGTTGTTGGAAATTTGGGGCTCTTTTGTTTTGCTCTTAAATTATTTTTTGCTAGAAACGTTCTCATAGCTGTCTCCTAGAACACGCCTGGCCCTGAGGTATACACCTAAGGATGGAATTGCTCAATCTAGCCGGGAGTCCTTCCTGTTCTGAATGCCAACAGATGCATGGACCCTTCCTGCCTCCCCTGCATAGCCTGTGGGGGCACGAGTCTTGCTTTGTCTGTGGACCTGCAGGGAGAAGAAAGGTGTATGAAAAGGACAGGGAGATGGTGGAGGTAGGGCATTTGGAGCCATAGTCTGACTTTCAGCTGGGGCAAGCTGGAGCACTCCTCTGGGCCCCACAGACACTGGGGTCTCAGATGACATCACAGAACCCACTGTGAGGTCACTGCCGGGCTCCAGGACAGAGAGACTCAGCCTGAACACAGCATGCCATTCTCAGATTGTTCTTTATTTACGCTGCAGTGAGTGAGGAGCGTTGAAGCAGACTCCACTGGTCCTTCCCTGAGCCTCCATCCCTCCTGCAGCTTCTGGGTCCTAGTCGTGGGCTTCGAAGGTCACAGTCTCCGTGGTCTCAGCTATCACACTGTCAGCCACCTGCAGCCCCAGGCTGCTCGGCGCTGTGTGTGTGGTGGCCTTCCTACTGTTCTTCCGCGATGTCTTCCTCAGGACCTCCATGTCCTTCCTGTGTGACGAGGCCACAGCCTTCGCGGTGAGATTGGCCTTGACATTCCTCCAGAAGGAGCCGAGGCTGCTGAGCTTCAGGGCTGCGGCCCCTGAGCAGGTTGTTGACGAGCTGGGTCCTGGTTTGTGAGGGGTCCTCAGCTCCGTGGTGACGGGAGCCGGGCTGCTGCCTGTGTCTGTGGGGACCTGCCTGCTGCCCGGGGGGCTGCTGTGGCCCTTCTTCTTCTTCTCACTCCTCTGTCTGGCTAGGGACCGGCCAGGCGGTTTTGGGACAGTCTTGTCCCCTGCTGCCTTGTGCTGGCTTTCGGCGGACCTGCGGCGGCGGGAGCCTTGGAGAGCTCTCTCCTTCCCCCTTCGCGCCCTCCTCTCCCTTCTGCTCTGGCGGGCCTCGGCCCTGGCTGGGGACACAGCCTGTGGCCTTGCAGCTGGCCCCATCCCGCCACCGTCCCTGGGCAGGGCTGAGCTGCGAGGGCCTGTGGCCGGATCCGCAGCGCTCTCCCCAGCAGCCTGGTTGGTGGGTTCTGCTTCTGCAGTTGTGGCGACGACACTGGCCTCTGGAGGGAGGCCGCTGCTGGGAGGACACTCTGAGGACGTCCCTGCCGCACCTGCCAAGGCCACTGGGATGCTCTTCGGGGACGTGGCAGCGGCGCCCGCCACGGCTATGGTGGTCTGACTTGCTTCTGGGCCCTCGGCCGCTGCCCCGGCTATGGCCCCGCGTAGCTGTCCGGGGGCAGCAGACCTGGTTGTTGCCACGCTCAGGGCGCCTGCTGCTGGCACCTCGTCGAGCTCTCGAGGCTTTGCGTTTGGGGTGGCCCCCTCGGGCACGGCAGTGGGTTGGTGGGAGTCGTCTGGGGCCTCCTCTCGCCCAGCCAAAGCTGCCAAGGTGACCCCAGCCACCCCCGAGGCCACACAGACGCTTCCGAGGCCAGCCTGGTCCTGATCCCCGTTCCCCTGGAGATCCACCGCGGCCGGGCTCCTGCGGTCCTTGTCCTCGGGTGCGGGCAGGCACTTCATGTCCCCGGCAGGCGTGGCGTGGGTGCCGCTCTTACTGTCCAGCGGTGGTCGCAGGAGGTAAACGAGTTTCTCCCAGTGGGCAAAGAGGTCTTCCTGTGCCTCCCTAGGGGGGCAGAGCTGCAGGTGGCAGGAGCGGCCGGTGGCAAACTTGAGACGCAGCTGCTGCTTCTCACGGTTGTGAATGGAGATCCGCACAAACTTCAAGGGAAAGAGCCTGGTGAGTTCTAAGGTCTTGGCAGCCTTGCCGCGTGTTCTCTGGGTGACCTGGCCACACGCCACGGGCTCCTTCCCGCCGGCCGCCGGTCGGGCCAGCAGCATGACGTCCGGCAGGGAGAGGGTGGGGTTGGTGGCCGCCACGCCCACGGTCACCACGTGGACACGGTTGTGCACATCGACCACCTGTCCCCTCCTGGTGATCTGGATGAAGTCGCTCTCGAAGATCGGAGCGAACTTGAAGATGTCGTACTCTCCCCGGCGCAGCTCCCGCTGCAGCCTGCCCCGGGCCGCACTGAAGAGGCTCACGCTGGGGTGGCTCGGGGCCACATGGGAGGGTAACCGCGACGCACCGGGCATGGCTGTGTTTGGTGGCAACGAGCCGGGACCCCAATCTTCTCTCTCTCGGCCCTGCTGTCAGAACAGGGTCCAGCGCTGCTTCTGTGTCACACAGATGGTCTGTGGCAGGTCTCCCAACCCCAGCCCCCTGCCCAGGACCCCTTTGCCTCCCAGGCTCCAGAGGCTGGGGTGGGGATGGGGGTGCAGACGAGTGCTGTGGGGCTGCCGTAGGGCGCCTGGACCCCAGACTGAAGCTCCTCAAGGAGGGAGAGAGGCAGGGTGGGCTCCCCTTCCGCCTCGCCTCGCCTCACCTCCACCTCTGATTTTTTATTTCCCCGAGAGGCTGCGAACTCCACTCTCTCAGCCTAAAACCCCTGTGCAGCCATATTTATCCTCTGCTGTCCTTTGTGACCTGTCACCTACCCCTATGTGCTCATCCCTCAGCCGCCCCCTCAGTGCAGGGCCACCATCATGCCCTAAGACACCCCCAGTGCCAGGGACTCAACAAAAAGTCAAAACTATAGGAACATAGGATTATGGGCTACATTCGACCCACGTGAGTTCAAGGCTTACGTTTGCCGAATAAACTAAAATTGGCCGTCTTGGCCCCTAGCCTGTTCTGTCAGAAAATATCTCAGTAAATGTGGATGATAATGACCTTTAATAATAACATTAAAAATGGCTTCCCCTAGGCGCCGTGCTGTGTTCTTAGCGTGGGACCCATTGAATTGCTGCCATCCTTAGTTTACAGGGGAAGACACAGAGGCCGCATCACTTGCCTAAACTCACAGCAGCGGTGGTAGTAGAGGCGGTATTGGTCTAGCGGCTGCCAAAGCCTTTGGAACCACAGCAATACTTTGCTTCACCAAGGAAGCTGGGGCCAACCAAATGTTTTCAGGCTGGACTGATTCAACCATGAGTACCTTCAAGAAGACCCGTTTTGTGCATTATTAGATGTTGCAAAATTAATTCTATGTGTGTGCGTGTGTATGTTATGGAGAGAACCCAAGACAGCGGCTGGCCTGAGTTGGGAATTCAGTTATCCAGAGGCCCAGCTCAGCTCCTCCCCTCCCTTATGCCTGTGCAGTTTGTATGTGGAGACTCAGGCATTTCCTCTTAAGACCCCAGTGAAATGGTGGTGGCGGGCAGGGGGTTACCTGAGATATAAGGTTCAATGCCAAGGGCCTGCCTCTAGCGACTCCTATGTGTGCAGATGGAGCTCAAAAGCCTTGATCCCTGTGGGGCATGTGTGCAGTTCTATCTCCTGCCTCAGAGCTGGCCACACGGTAAATGACTTCTAACTTGTTACCTGACTGTTCTGAGAAAGACCCTTGTTCCTAACCCTTCTATCTCCCAGCTTGATGTTTATACCTGAAATCCCACCATAGGAATGTATTCCTTGAGGGTAAAGGCTATCTTTCTGTTAAAATACACACACCTGTCCTTCAATAGATGAATGGACAAACAAAGTGTGGTCTCTCCACACAGTGAAGTATTCTCCCACCATAGAAAGGAATGAAGTACTGGTACCTGCGACACCGTGAATGAATCTTGAAAACATGCTAATGGGAAGAAGTCAGAGATGAAAGACCACATGATGTGCAATTCCCTTTATATGAAATGTTCAGAAACAAATCCACAGAGACAGAAATTAGACTAGTTAGTGGTTACCTAGGGCTGAAGGGTGGGGAGAATGAGGCACAGCTGTTTAATAGGCACAGGATTTCCGTCTGGGGCGACGAAAAATTCTGGAACTAGTGGTGATGGTTACACAGTATTGTGAATGTCCTGAATGCTGTTACATGCTCTAAAGCAGTTACAGTGGTGACGTTTATGTTGTCTGTATTTTACACACACACTCCTGCTCAGAACCTTTATAGTTAAAAAACAACAACAATGTAGCTTTCAGCTTTAGAAAAGTCAATTGTGTGACCTTGAGCAAGCTACTCAGTTTTCTACTGCCTCATCTGTAAAATGGGGATAATAACAGTTGCTAGATTAAATGAGATAATGCATATAAAGGGTTGAGCAGATTGTCGTGAAAAATGCTTTTATTAGCATTTGTCCTCATCCGGCTCTTTAAGTCTTGACGTGAATTTCTTCCTGAGAACAGTTTTTCATAAGAACAGAGACGCTTCTGGGCTTGGAGAAGATAGAAGGATTCTCAGTGGCAGTTTGACCTCAGCTAGACCTGTGAAAACACTGTTCACTCCCCAAAGAAACAGCTTGAACACAACGAAACAGTGGGGCATGGGATGGGAAAGCCAGGTGTGCGTTTGTGTTACCAGGGTTCGTTTAAAGCCCAAGGAGAGGACTTAGGATAAAGATGGGAAATAGCCTTTTAGCTCTTGGTAGAAAGTGAAAGATTCAATCCTAGAACCCCTGACCCCATTACAGCTTTACTCTGAATCCGGTGTCAGGCCAGATGTCAGGGAAGGGCAAGGGCAAGGACGCAGACAGGACAGAGGATGGAGGAAGGGCTTCCCTGCCAGGGTGACGTAGCCACGGAGGCAGCCCAGGGAAAAGACAGCATCACACGAGGGACCTGATTCTGATGGGGTCCCATCCAAGTTTATTCTCCCAGATACCCCTAACCTTCCCTCTCAGATGCATGTAAAACAAGATGAGCTCAATGACTGGATGGTAAATATATATTTTCATCCTTTCTTTTTTATTAAAGTTATCAAAACATAAACTTGGTTACAGAAAACAACAATTTTTAATGCATTTGTTAAAAGAACTGACAGTTGCATCAACCACGTATGTACAGTGCATTTCTCAGGTCAGGTTTTTTGCCATAGCCACCGATCCGATCCCTTCCTTCCTCTCCAGCCCACTGTTGTCCACGGCAGCTTACAAATTATCTTCAGTTTCGTAACAGCTGACTGGTGGTTCCGATACCCACAACCAGAGGGGAAATGTGAAGCATTTTTTCCCCTCCATCAGGATAAGGAAAAGAAGGGATGAATGGTACTTCTACCAGATGGCTCTTTACAGATTAAGAACTACCCCTGATATGCAATTAAAGCAGCAAAATGGGGACAGCTGTATGCTGCAGGTGATGGTGGAAAGGAACCATCCAAACGTTCAAAGGAGCAGGCACCCGTTCGTATGCATGGCTCTTAACACTTGAAGAACAGCACTGATAGCAGAGTAGCCAATTTTTATTTCTAGTCTGAGTGTGATATGCGAGAGCTGTGCAGAAAGTATCCAGCCATGTATCCGTTCTCGTTCTATTGACATTGGCTGGATTTTTTTTTCCTCGCTTGTGTGTGCACAAAGGGCAAAGGAGCCCGGTTCTGTTCCCAACCTAAGGACACCTATGCTCTGGAGATTCCAGAAAATTAGGTGCAATACTTTTCTTTGAATTATCACACCTATCCCATCTAGAATGATTCTCTTCCTTTCTCATCATGCCCCCATCCCCATTCTTTTCTGGTATTTGAAACACATATCTGCAACAGTGAGACACACAATTGGATAGCATAATAAATGTAACTCAAGTGACTGTATTTCAGGAGTTCTGTGGTGGAAGGTACAGTGTCCGTGGCTCCAGGTGAACAACAGGTGTACGTTTTAGGCATTTGCACATTCAGAGGAACTGCTAGCTGAGGTCTTTAGCAATTCAGATTCTCTATGCAAAATTCTGTCTTAACACCCCACAGTTGGTCTAAAGGATTTACTTGGTACTGTGTTGCAGGGCTTGTTAATGAGAAATTGAGCCTCAGATACCACAGACAGAGGAATAGGAGTGTAAGTACTTATCCAGCTGGGAGTACCCCAAAGAACAACAGAGGACCGCTGGAGAATAGTTGAAGCTAAGCAATCCCCTCCCTAACCCAAGGAGAGGAAAGGGCTGGGAAGTGACTAGGTCTCAACCACCAACCGATGACAAAGAACAGAAACCAGTACGACACTGCAGTTTGCCACATCTTGGTTCCAATATTTATTATACTGGCAGGTTAGGGATACGAGGATAAATAAGTAGTATGTTTCTCTTACAGAAAATTGTAATGGTACTATCGAGTAGGATTAAACACTCTGAGGATTTCACAGAAACGTCAGAATTTAAACAGACAGTAGCCAGAGTCCTTGCAGCCAGCGTGAACCACCTCCCACAGCTGTAACGGCTCTGGGTCTGATTGCTACACACATCTGCACAACACAGGCAATGCCATCGACATCCGATAATGCTAAAGCCTAGCCATCGACCTCGCTGCCAACCTGTCTCCACTGAATGTGGTCTTCAATGGCAAAAAATGGAATACTGGAATAGTCTTTGGCTCTTCCCACCTAGAGATAACTCCCGACCTGAGTCACTGAGCGGAGAGTCCTAACCATTTGGAAGGTGGACAATCTGCTTTCTTCCTGTGACATTATCACTGAGTTTGCCACGGAGGACCAGTGGGCATGGCCAGCAATTCTGCATAAATGCCTGGGTGCCAAGGGACAGGAGGTGTTCTCTTCAGGCACAAAACTGCACCATGGCTGGCAGAATTGTCTTCCTGGGGCTGACAAGCCCCTCGGGCCGCCTGAACATTTCATAAGATACTGCACGTGGTGACAGCCCCCATCCCCCAACTCTCAAACCAGATCCGAGGAGGGTCACGAAAATCACACCAGTGTTGTTGCAGCAAACATCAGGAGAACACAATGCCTAGTTATGAAGCCAACTCCTGGCACACAAGTGACCCTGGTATATAACAGCGTCTTTGCTAGAAGCACAACCCTGGACATTGCACAACTTGGCTAAATGCCGTTCTCACTCCACGTCCCTCCCATACAAGTGACCTCGGCAGGGGCAGTGGAGGAGGTGGTCCCACCTAAGGTACAGACACTTCTGCATGAATCCTAATGGTGGGAGTCCCGGTTTGTGTAGAATCCAGACACCAGGTGGGCAGGACCCTCACCAGAGGCTGTTGGGACAATCCAAGAACGGCTGATACGTTAAAGCCTAAATCCTGGAGTTGAGGCAAAAAAAAATTGCCCTTGTTCTGGTCCAAAGTCCACTCTGGGGCAGAGTGGAGAGGCCCGGCTGAGCTGCCGAACCCTCCCGATGCCCTGGTTCTTTGCTGCTAGGATTCGAGAGGTGCACAGGAAGTCAGATCTCCAAAGCTGCAGGGGTTTTGGATGTAGGAGGATTCATGAGGACTCCCCAGCACCACAGACGCTTAGCTCTGCAACGTCCCCTCTTTGATCTGTTGGATAAAAAGGTTTCTCTCGTCTTCCGGAGTCCTCCCGTTCTGAGCCCGGACAATGCACGTAGGCCGGTGCAGGTTGAGCATGTATATCAAATGCTGCTTCTCATTCTTGAGCTCTTCAATCTGCGCCTTGAGTTCAGCATTCACACACTCCAGCTTCTCGGACTCCTGGGGAACAAGCCACAGCATTATGAGGAATGAAGCCAAGGTCCAGCCAGGGGGCAGGGGGTGGTCACAGGGTGGCTCCTGGGACCCCGGGGGGCTCATCAAGCTGAGCATACGTGTCCCACAAAGCCCAGACGGCAGCACTGGGTTGGGGAGAATCCAGACCCTGGCTGGAGAAGCCCTTGGAGGCTTCTTCAGAGATGCCTTTGAGTTTCCACTGCGGTACAATGAGTGGTCAGAGGTCTCCCTTGGGTGAGCGCAGAAGCCTTTTTGCAGGTGTTCTGGGCCTGCAAGGGCCTGGGGGGTGGGGCAGGGGGAGTTGGGGGAAACCTAGGCTCCTGGCGCTGTCTTCTGGGAGACACTGGTTGCCCTGAGAAGCTCCTCTCCCCAGAAAGAATACATGTAGCACCACACAAAACGTCTTCATTTTCATGGGCCCACTAAAGCGGTTCACACAACCCTTGGGGGCCCGTGGCACCTGCGTGAAGACTCCGGCCTGGCTTGCCCGCACGTGGGGGAGGGGACATAATCACTGGAAAGACTGCGCCATGGGCAGCCCGGCCTCCCGCCGGGATGGGGAGCTGGCAGGACACAGCCAGGAGCTCCCGCTATTGGCTGAGCCAAGGAGAAGGGCAGCAGAGTTGTGAACCAACTCCCCCAGAAAGCGTAACCACTGCTTGTGGGTTAAGGAAGTACCGTGTTTGAAGAGATTAATGAAAGGCCTTTCATAGCGAGCCAAACGAGAACCAGCCACTTCCTTTTCTCAGGAGAAACGGGCAAGGGAAGCCGCTGCCACTGGGCTGAGATCTCCTGCAACCTGGACATGTGTGGACTGGCCGAGGCGGCTGCGGTTTCTAATTCACACGCCTGCATTTTACACACCCAGAGTCCCCTCTGTTGTGCCAACAGCTCTGTTACCTCCTCATTCAGCCACCGGCACTTCTGCGCCCCGGCGGCCACGCCCTTCTTGGGAAAACAGTTTCCCAAGGGGGCGTTTTGACTCCCCTTCTGCTAGTGACCTGAGGTTGGTGGGGGACTGGCAAGGCGTGGGGGGGGGGGGGGAAGGGGCGAAGACACTCACTTTTTGCAGACACTCTGTCTTCTCCTTCTTCTTGTTTCGGCACTTGGCGGCTGCGATCTTATTTCTTTCTCGTCGCCTCTTTTTCCTTTCGTCTTCCTCGGGGGCGACCTGTAAAATCCAAGAGGTGTGTGCTTCCTGGGAGGCAAAGAAATGCCACCTGCCTCAAATGCACTGGTGTGTTCCACCCCGCGGCCTTCCCAGGGAACAGCCCAGACGCCTAGGGGTTTCATAAGCTCAGTGTCGTGTCCGAAGTAGGAAATTACGGCAATCAGGCAATCAAGGGGACCAGAACACTCAAGCAGGTCAGCGGGTCGATTCTCTTCCCGGTAGGAAAAATCTACCTCAGACAGTCACTCGGTGAACACAGAACCACAGGTGGGTTGGGGGGCTTGAAGGACCGCTTCCACGAAGCAGGCTGCCTGTTTCTGTCTCTGGAGAACCCTCCAAATATCCTTCCAAAATGCTCCCCTTCCTTCTAATGGGGATGCTACCACTTCCTCTGCATTCTGCTACCTCAAGATATTTAATGAGAAAATTAAAATAAAGAAATTCCCTTGCGTGTCCCATGGTCCACCCTGCACTGCCCAGCATTGGACTGGGTACCGATGACCTCCCCTGAGGTGGATCAGGATGCAGCCGATGGCCCTAATGATGTCTTTACGGGGACAGCACCCCACAGTGGTCCCTACCACCAGTCAGCAAGCCAGGCCCTCTGCGAGACCCGTAGCAAATGCACTCTATTACCCCTTACGCCAATCCGATCACGGCGTCATTCTTACACCCTCCCCCTTGGATAGTATCAGAAAGACTGAACCAACTTCCTTTAAAATTCAGTTCCTTTTCAGCCAGTTCCACTATCACAAAGGCAGTGCCCACGCCAGTGAAGCAAGCCTGACACGCTCACGTTTTGTAGCCCTATGGGAACGGCCAACGGGACAGCCAAGACCTCAGCTACGAAGTCCTTGAGCCACCACAGCATCGCCAGCAACCACCCCCCAGACTTCTCACCACGTCTGTTACTCCAGGTGTCTTACAAGGGATGCTGAGTGGGGGGCAGTGTGCAGGTGTCAGGGACAGGATTGAGCCTGGACCAGAACCCGGTACCACGGCTCCGAGCATGACACCCAGCTGTAAGCAGGGCTGGCGGGTCCCTGCTCCACGGCCTGGCCACCTGGGTCCGTGCAGTGATGAAACTACAACACTGGGTGCTTCTTCAGGATGACTGGACAAGGAAGGTGAGCTCATATAGGCTCATGGCTATAACACCCATATGTTTACACCTAGCTCTAGCCCTGATTCTTCTCTGAACACCAGACCCACATATCCAGCTGCCTCCTCCTCACGGCCACGGGCCGTCGAATAGCATAGACCCTTATCCTTGTCCCACCCAACCTCCTACACGCCCCCTCTCAGCAGCACGTGGGCACTCGCTCCACCCTTAACAGTTGGTCAGCTCTTGGAGTCACCCTGGAGTCCTCCACTGGGAGCCACGCTCCATGTCTAGTCTGTCCGCACATCAGCTTTCCCTTCAAGACAGATCCAGCAGCGACTGCTTCTCAGCCCCTCACCGGCCCCATCCCGATGCAGACCCTCCTTTGCTCCCCTGGATGACAGCAAGAGTCTCACATCTGTACTCTGCGCCTGCGCTTGTCCCTACTGCCCATTCGCAACACGACAGCCGGGGTGATCACTGAAAATGACAAGTCAGACCAGTGACTTGTTTTCAGAAGTCCTCTCGCAGATTCCAGTCTGGCTCTGAGTAAATGCCCATCGCTGCTCGCTCCCCGCCAGTCCCCATATGCACTGGTGCCCTCCCTGCCCTCCTCCCAGTCTCTGCTCAAAGGCCATTCCATCCGCAAGGCACCCCTGACCCCTGCTTTAAAACAGCCCCCCACCTCTAATCACTCTCCCCCTCCTTCGCTGCTGTGGCTTCTCCTTCGTCTGGCTCTCCTATTCTGTACGGACTTCTTCTGTGTACGATCTGTCTCCTCCCACTAGGAGGTCAGCTTCCCCAGGGCAGTGCTTCTGTTTTCTTCTGCTGGGGTCCCCTGCCCAGAGCACGGGGTGCACAGGTGTGTGAGAAGTAAGAGCTGGAAGCCTGGCCCCCGGGGGCAGAGCCTACCTGGGCTCTGGTGACTGACATCTCCAGGGGTCTGTGGCTGACGGTGACCGACTCCAGGGCAGAGGACATCCGGTGGCAGAAGTGCTTGTTCTGGATGGCGAACCTCAGCTCTTCCTTGACAAACGGTGTCAGGTTGGCAAAATCCTCAAACACCAGTGATCCAGGAGGGGACAGACAGGGGACAATGGCAGAGGCGCTGACTTCCGAGGCAGAGACCTGGCCGGGGTGTTGAAGCATCATTTTGCTGAAAGACACATCGAAACCCAAACTACTTGAGGGATTTGGGGGCTTGATGACCCAGACCCCACACACCTGCATTCTCCAACCCGAGGTCCCCTCAGCCCACCCGCGGCTTGTTTTTGTTTTCATTTCATGCTACCCTCAGCTTGAGTAAAACAGGTTCTTAAAATACACAGCTCAGTGACGTGGATAAAACACCCAAATGAAGCTTATCGGGGATGGCATTTCAGACTATTCTGAATTCACAAAAGCGTGAGGGCTGGTTGGTGTGCATATATGCAAATGTAGCCTCAAACAGCCCTGAAAGAATGTTAAAAAACAGAAACAAGAAAGCCAGTGAAACGATTAGGCAACCCCATTTTCAGTCTCTTTTGCAAAAAATGGAACTCAGAAGGCATCTGAAATCAAGTGGGATCTGTCCACGAGTGGAGGTAAAGGCAAGGGGGTCCCCTGAATTTAGCGAATGTATCTCTGAGGCATCTCCCTCAGGAAGCTAGACCCCAGCAAATGACAATGAGGATGGTGACTGTAGTGGGCATTGCTTGGAGCCAGTCCTTGGCAGGGGCTGGGGGCTGGGGGCTGGGGATTCGGCTCACGGGGGACTAGTAGCCCCTTTGTAAAGTGAGGTTTGGGAAGCAAAGACCTCAGAGGAAAGTGAAGGCGCTAAGGATTTGGACCCTGACTGGTGGTCCTGTTCAGCCCGGCAGTGTCTGGACAGCCCGGGGGCCCACGGGACCTGGGACTGGCGCTGGCACTAAGGAGCAATGCCACCTGAGCTCTCTGAGTCCCGGGCTTCACTCATACGGCACATGGCTGGGACCTCCTGCAGCACCGGGGACTGGGTCTCCCGGCATCTGTCCCAGAGCCTGGCCCAATACTTGATACCGGCTCCGCCCAATGCCTGCTGACCACTGGACGCTACCTGACTGAACACAGAAAACTGGGAAGCGGCGACCAAATCAAATGGTCTCTGAGGTCCCATCTACCGCTGTCCGTCTATAGCCAGGGAATCCAAAGCAGCCACAGGAAAACAACGGCTAGAAACTGTCATTGTTTTTTTCGCGGTCCCAGTCAGAAATAGGCCCCCACAAATCTCTCCCGGCCATGTATTCCCTCCAGCAGTGGTTGCCCCCCTGTCACCTCCAGGCAGTCCGTTCTGTAAGAAGGACAAGTATGGAGACTGTCTAGGTTGGGGGTCCCCAGGAGTATCCAGCCCTCAGCATCTGTGGACCTGTGGTCCTTAGTCAAGTCCAGCCGCTGACACTGAACAAGTGCCCCCTTCATACCAGAAATTGTGTATGCAGTATCTCATTTAATCCTCATGAGAACTCAGTGCGTTAAAGTCCTAGCCCCATTTTACAGATGGGGTAACTGAGGTTTATACGAGCTAAGCAATCTGCATGAAGTCATAGTGAGAGGCAGACTCAGGACCTGGAGTTAGGTCTGACTCCAGAACTGATGCTCTTAACTTATAGAATATTATTCCACATTGCAAAAGCAAACAAAAAGCAGAGCACATTTTTCTGGTTGGGGCGGGGGCAGGCATGGGAGTTGGGGGGGTTGGGTAGGGGTCTGGATTGACGTGATGGAGGAAAGACTCAGCACAGAACCACAGGGCAAAGCTGAACTCTAGGAAATGCACTGCTGTTCTCTGTGTGTGTGAGCTCACGCCACCGCTGCATTCTGGAGTATGTAGAAGTGGGTTTTTTTACCCACAAAATTCCCTGGCTGGGGTCAGAAAACGAAGATTTGAGTTCTACTTACTCATATGTTATCATTATACCTCCCAGAGCCTTCTTTCTCCTCTGTAAAAGAAAGCTAATCACAATCGCCCCTTTTTGTCAGAGTTGTGCAAGGACTTAGGAGAAATAATACATGAATATGCCCTGGAAAACATAACGCAACCAGGAGTTATGTTCTCAATGGGCCTCCCAGGGATCTCCCCAGCTCATGGTCAGCTCTCTGACAGCCACTCTGTGACATCCAGGGGGGAGGGTGGCTGGCCACTCCCTTTGATCTCAAATGCTTCTGATTAGAACAACCTGACCTCTCATTCCCCCTTAAGATCTGAGCTACACTGTCGGAGGCAAGTATTCCAATGCTACCCTGGACTATTCAAAGAAACCTAGGCGCATCTAACACTCTTCCTAAAGCCCTGGGCCAGGAATCAGAGCTGATGTTCTATGGGAGGGGACTTCTCTCTGGCAGGTGATAAAATCTCACAAACTAGCTTTCTACAGCCCGAGGCTAAAGGTTCTCCCTTGTATTCAAGTGTTCCCTCCCTTTCCAACTTCATTTTAAAAAACATCAGGTAGTTCAGGGAAGGAATTCAGAGCCACCACAGGGCTGGCCCTGGTTTGAATTTCAGGCAGTTGAGAGAGGTCCATTTCAATACGCAACTAAGTCTATTAATGAGCTCTCAAGGCTTGGGGGTCCTCTGCTTGGGATTTTTTTTTTCTTTCTTCTGTAAAATCAGCTGTCCTGAAGAATGACAGTGGTGTGGAATGTTTTTGTGAAAAGCATTGGGTGGGCTTATCTGGGGAAGGAAATGGGCTGTGAAAATGTTAAAAAGCCTTTCAGAAAGTAAAGTATCTGTAGATTTAGGTTTCCTCTGCTCTGGGGTAAGCTGAGTTTCTGGAGGTCCTTTCTAACTACTTCTTAATTCTCCTGAGGTTTGATTCAGAGCAAACTTAGGCTGTGCCCCTACAAGAACAATGAAATTAAATCTTCAAATTTCCCCCACCCCCGAAAGTTGAGACTCTAACATCCCCCTTACTGAAAATAAATAAATAAATAAATAAATAAATATGAGTTGACTTTCTGTATTGATCTTAAAATTGTCCAGACTTGTGACAAAGAGCCTGCAGTTTGCTTCTGCTTCATTATCTCTGATCAGAAATCATGTCATATCATTGGGTTTCATCATTTTCAAGAAAGTGAAACTATGCACGCTATTTCATTAACTGGAAATTCAGCTCCTGGATTTTATTTCCTAGTAGCTGCGAACAAGTGCATTGAATTTTTACTTATCAGTTTCCTTTCCTTCCACACTCGGCGCTGGCGCTGCCGAGAACCCATCGTACGGCTGGGGGCCAGCCAGGGTCTTTGGCTCACTTCCCATCTTGCTCGGGTTTTCTCCCAGGCCACTTGAAGCGGGAAGGACCAGAGTGGATGCTTCCAGACCCATCACTACCACTCACAAGCTGAGCAGCCACCCACTGGCAAATGTCACTCACGCCATCAGGGCCTCAGCCTCACCTGTGAAATGAGACCCATTCCCCAGGATCTCCTAATGCTCTTGTCAGTGCAGTTGAGAACCACTGATGAGGAATTCGCTAGAACCCTCAAGAAGGCAAGTGAGTCTCAGCTTGTTCTGCACTTCGATTGACCTCCAGGTGGCTGGCCTGCCAGGTCAGTTCACCCCCTCTATTCCCGGGCCCTAGCTTGTCTCCACTGGTTTCACGTACTTAGGAAATAACCAGTTCTCACGCCTGAAACCATGTCTGGTGTCCTGGCCACGTACTTCCTGCTCCCCAGGCCAGTAAACACTTGGAGCCACTGACCCAGCTCTGTGCCCAGCCAATCGGAAAACAGGAAGGCATGCTGGGCTCTAATGGGTCCGACCCAGGATGTGAGTCTTCCCAGTCAGGTCTTTGTTTGTAATTGAGTAAAATGAGGCCCAGGAAGGTAAGGGGACCGCCCCCCCCCCCAGGGCATGAAGCTGGTGAGTGGTCCAGCCCAGTCCGAGCAGCTGACCACCCATCCGCTGCTCCTTTTGCTCCATCACCTACAGAGACCCAGTCAACAAGGCCAGTGGAGAACAGAGCCGCTGGCCAGGTCAGAAGAGGGGCCAATCAAGTAAGCTGGTCAAGACAGGAAGGAGAAAGAGAACGAGGGAGAGACAGGGCTAAAAGGGAGAGAGACAGAGGAGGGTGCGGTTGAGAAGGGAAGGTCCAAAGGCTGGGAGGCACCGAGCCCCACTGTGGGCCTCAGGTACTTCCTGCCATGCCGCCTCCGGAGCCAGCCAGCCAGACACCAAGGGCAGAACCCACCCCCACCCGTCAGAGCATGGACTTCTATTATCCTACAAGTGCTCAGTGCAGAACCAGGGGGCAGCAATACCAACTTCTACTTCATTTAAAGTTGGGGAGACAAAGGCTCCAAACAGGTGTGACTGTCACCCACACAGGAAGACAAGGCGACCAGCAGCCCTATAGGTTCACGGTGCGAATAAGACAAAGCACCTGGGGCAGATCCCCACCCCCAACCCCAACCCCCACCCCCGAAACTTCCATCAAGGGTTTAGCGACTCCTCTATTTGTAAGGAAGTGCAGGGCATCCAGGCAATGACATTGAGGAAAAGAACGTAGCCAGCAGGAAAGGAAGTTAAGTAGAGGAGATGAAAATGGGGTGTGGGGGAGCCCAGGAGAAGCAATCTAGGGGAGAGAAAGTTGGGAAGGGAAGTGCCCCCCCCCCCATTGCCAAAGGCTAGTCAGTGACATTACACAGAAACCCTCTTCATTCAAGTCCCCCGCTGGCTCCTATTCTTCCCCTGACACCGCTCTAGACGGAAAATCTTCCGGTCAGTAAGGACCTTAGGGGTCATCTGGCCAAACAGGCAGAGAGGACAATAGGGCCTACGGGCCACATCTCCCAGCCGGGGACACTGAAGCCCAAGGACAGCAAGCCCCCAAGGTCGTGGCCACTAGACCGCAAAGCCATCCTATTGTCTAAAATAACTGGCTTCGCACCTTCACTGCCCGCAGGGCAGGTCTCCATGGACGAAAAGCAGAGATACCCGCGAACCCGCCAGAGGAAGAACCGGAATCATAGGTAAGAGAGAGTGAAGGAGAAAAAACAACAACCGTGAGAGACTTGGGACAGGGAAGCCTCAGACTCGGGAGTCGCACGCAGTCGGACACCGGAGCCCCCTCCGTCTTCCGCCCCGAGCGGCGACACGAGCGCTCGCCACTTCTAAACTTATCCCAACGAACTTTTCGCTCCCGGTTCCCGGCTCCCTGCGCTGCCCTCCTGCCTGCGCTCCCGGGGGCGCAGGGCGACTCCCAGCGGCCGCTCCCGCGCCCCTGGCTTCGCCTGTCCAGTCTCCATTCATTCCACTCGGCCGCCGCGGCAGCCCTCCCCGAGCTCCCGGCCTCCGCGCCCCTGTGCGGGGCACGGGAAGGCTGCGCTCCAGAGGGGCTGTGCCCGGGCACTGCGAGCAGGCTGGACCGGACCGGGATCGGGAGCGCCGGGAACAGCCCCGCGCACCCACCTTCCCACGCCCGCTCCCAGCGGGGGAAGAAGCGACGAGGGCGGAGAGGAGCCGTGTTCCCAGCTCGGCTGAGAGGCGGGAGCCCCACCTCTCCGTCACCAGGAAACTTTCGCGCCCCAAGTCAAAAGAGAAAGTGAGTTCTTCGCGAGAAACTTTCTGAAGCTCCGAGAAGCAGCGGCGGCGGGAAGATCACCCAGCCAGAGCCCTTTCGCAGCGGGAGGCTGGGGGCGCGGGTCGTGGGGTGGGCGCAGGGGGCGCGGGACTGGTTACTAGAAGGGACGCAAAGGGAATGAAAGCGAGCCACCCTCGCCGAGCTCACTCACTCGGCTTCCAGCGCTCACCTCCGGTCTCCACTCGGGGCGGCCAGGGTCCGGAGGGCGGGTGGGGCCGGGACGGGGTCGGTAGGACGGGTGGGTGAGCCCCCGGGGACGCACGGCCGGCGCGCGGCGGGCTGGCGGGTCCGCTGGGGCGGCAGCGCTGGGAGAGCTGTGCGCAGCGCGCGAATCGCTGGCTGTGTGCGACTGTGGCCGAGAGCGCGTTGCATCACCCCTTTTATGGCCGTGGTGCTGGCGCCGTGCCCGGATTACTCCAGTCCCGGGCTGACGTAATGCTATTAATAGCTTCCCCCGAGAACCAGCCGAACTAGGCTGGGCACCGGGAGGAGGGACGGAGGAGGGGCCCCGGGGAGGAGGGGAGAGGTGGGGACTGGTGATGCAAGCTCCGGGAGGAGCCGGCCAGGGCGCGCTCCCCCTGCCTGGCGCGCTAGGACACACACGCGCGCCCGCCCTCTCGCTCCATATCAGGACCGGAGTCGCCCAGGCCAGCCGCCAGATGTGCGTACTCGCCGCGGCGTGTTCCAGGCATGAGCCCACGGTGCCCAAGCCAGCGGCATGACTCCACCGCGCTGGCATCCCTCCCTCGCATCGGTGGGGGGCGGGGCGCCGGTAGGGGCGCGCTGGCGGGGCGGATCCTGGCCGCAGGCCAGACGAGGTGAGGCTGGGAAACCGGGCACGGCCTTTCTCTCAAATCCGTGACCATTTTCTGGATCTTCAGGAAAATGTCTCCACCCCCCCGCCCAGCGCCTCCTCCGCGCCCGTAGGGGGCGGGGTAGGGACAGCAGCGTTATCCTCCGCCGAGGGGCGACGTGCCCAAAGGACCCCGTGCCGTGAAGCGACACGGTTCCCCGCCGGGGGTGCCCTCCGCGGCGGGGACCACGACAAGTGGGTGGGCGCGGCGGGCACCGTGCGCTCGCAGCCCCGGCACACCGCCCCCACAGGAGCGCACAAGCCGGGTCGCCCTGGAACGGGTTGGGGACACGACCCCCAAGCGAGGGCCAGTGGTAGGACAGTGGGGGCTAGGTGTTTACACAACCACATTCAGGGGAAAGCCTTCGCCGGCTTTCGCGTACTTTCTGCGCCCGGAGCGGCATGGGCTGCGACGCGACCGCCTGGACTGGGGACGCACTGACTGCCCCCCGAAATGAGACCCCCCTTGTGGAAGTCCCTGCCGCCCCCGAGCCGGCGTGGCGCGAAACGCGGGGCCCCGTGTCCCCAGATTCCAACGGAGGCTTTGGTAGAGAAGTGGATTTGAGTCATAAAAGTGACTTCTGGGTGCGGATCCCCCCACCTTAGTTGTCTGGGCTTAGAGAGCGGCCGAACAGGGACCCGTGGACGGATGTATGTGGAGCGAGTGTGGCCCTCGGTGTGTGGGAACCTGCATGGGAGGGAGACCCGTGCGCGCCCCACAGTCTCCGGCACCCGGGTTTCTCTCCCCTCCGCCGGAGCCTCGCCTCCCCAAACGCCCCCGTTTCCTGCCCCCAAGCTTCGGGCCTAGGACAACTCGGAGCGCGGCCTCGGAAGTCCCCTCCGTCCCCGGCAGGTCTGGGAACCCCGGGTTCCAAGCAGGATCTGGCGGGACGTTTCCCGACAGCGTTTCCAGCGGCGTTGCGCGGAAGCGTGGACGCGTGGGGCGGGTGTTTTGCTTGACTTGTCGCCCTGGGAACGGCTCTCGCGGCCCCACCCTCCACCTCCCACGCCCACAGCCCCGCGCTCCCCGCCCTCCTGCGGACGCGGCCCCGGGTAAGCCCCCCAGGCAGGCGGGCAGGTCAACCCCAGGCGTGTCGGTACAACCCCCAGAGCAGAAGGCAGGGCGTTTGTCGATGCAAATGAAAGTTCTCCGGGATCCGCTCCTTATCGGGTGCATCTGTGTTTCTACTGCCCGGAATAAATGGCACCACTACACAGGGAAGCACGGAGATGGGCAGAGAACACGTGCAAGCCTTCCCCTTCTTTTCTTCTGCGAAGTGCCTGCAGGACTCGTTCACCAGTTTACACTTGAAACTGTGAGCCATTCATACACCAGGTTTGTGGAGGCTGAGTACTGTCCTTCAGGGGAAATTCAACTTCAGGCGTAGGGTAAACAAACAGTCGTGCCAGTTTGCACACATCGATTTGCAAGAAGAGGGTAATTAAATCAGAGCCGTCCACACCCCCGTGGGCTTATTTTGGTTGTGCTCATGACCCCCTTTCCTCTTTGCCTCGTTTCCTTGTAATACTTCTTGGTGTTGCATCTCCAATGCGTTCTTGGATAGAAATGCTGTCAGTTAGTCACAGAGGTAGGAGCCCCGCGTTTGCCCCCTGAAATTCTAACAGCGTTGTGAATGAAGCTCTTATCTAAGGAAAACAAAAAGCCTCCCCACCTCCCTGCCTGTACACCCCCCCCCCAGGAGAACTGTGAAATGCCTAGAGACTGGGAAAGTGGAAGGGAAGAACCCCGAGATCTGTGCTTCCGGAGGGGTGACCAATATCTGAGTCCCGTGCGTCCTCAGTTTACCCTGACTGAGGCCACCCAGTGTCCAATGTGCACCCTCAGTACTATCATTTAGAGGAGGAGCAAGAACACCACCACCACCACCACCCCCAGCCCCCCAGAGCAAAGTGCGTCTCAATTCCCGTGCCTCCTGGGAAGAGAGCTCTGGCTCGCGTTAGTTCAGGGCTTAGTCCTCAGTACAAGGGGGTGAAGCAGGGACTCAAACATGGTCGAGGTTTCACGCTGGAGAGCCGCCTGGGGAATCCACATTCAGACCAGCCCCGTGGTGTGTTTGTTTGGCTGAGAGCGATAAGACCTTCATGCTGGGGCTTGTGCAAAAGGGAGGGAAAACAGCTAGCAGGGGAGGAGGTGGGACTCCGCAGCTAAAAACAGCCCACTCGTGGCAACCGAATCTAAACACCAAAACATTGCAGGGAGCCAAAAGGAAAAAACAAGTTCAGAGATATTTAAAGGTTTTCGCAGTTTCTTAGTCCAGAGAACAGTTCCTTCCCTCTCCCTCCCCCACCCCCATTACCCTTCTTCGGGTTGTGTTTGCTCAGGGAACCCTAGGGAGGCAAATTCAACACAAGTTGAAAGCAGCCAGGAGCTGGCAAACCGGTCTTGACTCAGCCCCCTGCACCTCAGAAAAAGTGTGTGTGTGTGTGTGTGTGTGTGTGTGTGTGTGTGTGTGTGTGTGTGTGTGTTGGGGGGAAGAGGTGATGGATTTTCTTCTTTATTCTGCTTTCCAAAGCCCACTCTCTGGGCTTGAAGTTTCTTCAGCTGAAATATGGCACAAGCAAGAGTACCTAACGCAGATGTTTGCTGGGAGGAGTCACTGAGAATGGGGTCATTCATCACGAATCAAGGAGGGCTTCCTGGAGCTACCCCTGCCTCTTTCCCAAGGCCCATCTGTCCCCTAGCGTGGGACAAACGATTGTGCGTGAAGGCGAGCTCTGTGCAGGAACGACCCTCTTCGTAGGAGCGGGTGTAAGACTCCGCACACAAGTCAACTGGAGGGGTCCTTGCTTTTCATTCTCGGCCCCTCCGCACACACAGGAGCTCTGCGAAGTGCAGGGTGGACCAACGACCTCGTGCAAAGAGCCCCGGGCCGGGAGCAGGGGATTTGTCTCCTGGTCTGGTTCTGCCTTTGGAATCCTTGACCAAGGCTCTCCCCCTTCCCCGCTTGAAGTACAGGGCCCTGGGCTGAGCTCTGAGGGTCTTGAATGGAGGGAGACCCTCCTCAGGACCCATCCTACAAGCCTCTGGCAACCTCTCCTAAGAGCTGGAGGGAGAGAGGGCGTGGGGGTGGGAGGAGGCATTGAATAACGGAAGGACACACCCATTTTCATCCAGTCTCTACTCCTCCAAAACCTAGAAGGGAGACATCGTTCAACTGAGCTCTAGACACAGCCCACGGTCCTGACTCTCTCTCTCTCTCTCTCCCCCCGCATTCAGGGGGGTGGGGGTGGGGGTGGGGGTAAAAATTGACCCATGGACCTGGTGCCTTGCTAGAGAGCAGGCTATGAGAGCACCCCAGGTGGGAACTGCATCTTAGGGGACCTTCTTGTGTGTAATCTGTCCTCAGCAGCCATAGAATCCACCTTGGACCGCAGGACCAAAGCCCAGGTAGCAGCCATTCCCATTTAAGGGAGGGGATGCTGGAGCCCTGGAGTGACAGCAGCCAGAACATCAGCAGGACTCAGGAGACCCCAGACCCACTGGAACAACGCCTTCTAGTCAGCTGCGTGGCTTCTGCGAATCATAAGCGCCTTGTCTGTGTTCCAGTCTCTGAAATAAAACTGTTTAATATTGTCTCCACCCAAGAGGTGGTTGTCAGCATCCGTGAGATGACAGGTGTGAACGTGATCAGAAAATAATGAAAGGAATCACACTTTTAAGGATTCCTTTGGGGTAACATTTCTTAGTGTGTGTGTCTGTCTGTTTATCTATCTATCTATTGTCTATATTTTTTTACCGTTATATAAAAGTTTGGGAAATAAGCAAGAGAAAAAAAAAATGTACTCATAATCTCAGAACTATTAGTCTTTTGGTAAGTCACCCTCTCGTCTTCTCATGCATATGATTTTTAAAAACACACTTGCGCTTTGAGAGGGCATGCCACTTCGAAATATGCTCTTTTGTGTGTTATTCTGAAGTGTATGTGGTCTTTACTGCATCGTTTTTCTTCTCAAAAATATTTTGCCACTTTATTATGAAATGGAGCATGCATACAGGTGATTCTAGAAAATATAAACTCATTTTAGTAATAAAACAAACATCAAAAACCTGCCACCCAAGTTCAGAAAGAGACACCAGCTCCCGTGCTTAGACGCTCCATGTGACCAATCTGATCACAGTCACCTCCCTCCAGCTCCTGGAGGTAACCAGGGTCCTGACATCGATTGCCGTAATTTTTTTTTGTAATTTTTTAATTTTATTGTTAAATTTATTAGGGTGACATTGGTTGGTAACAATTAGATAGTTTCCAGGTGTACAAATTGACATGACATCACCTATGTATTGTATCATGTGCTCACCTCCCAGAATCAGTTCTCCTTCCATCACCATATATTTGGTGCCCCCTCCCCCCTCCTCTCACCTACTCTCCCTCCCCCCTCCTCCTTTCCCTCAGGCAATCACCAAACTAGTGAGTGTGTCTATAGGTCTCTGTGTCTTTGTTACTTTCACTTTTATATTCCACCTATAAGTGAGGTCATATGTTTCCTGATTCTTTCAGTCTGACTTATTTCGCTTAATAAGATGGTCTCTAGGTCCATCCATGTTGCCAGAAATGACTGTATTTCATCATTTCTCATCGCTGAGTAGTATTCCATTGTGTAAATGTACCACATCTTCTTTATCCAGTCATCTATCGA
>PVKE010013388.1:10725-36767 GCA_004027555.1 Craseonycteris thonglongyai | reverse complement strand
ACACACACACACACACACACACACACACACAGACATGTACATACATATATATATGTATATATATGTATATTCTAAAATATTACACTATGTATATTAATTGTATATCTCCTTCACTTTTTTAGGAAATATTATTCATTTGATGCATAATAAGTAAGAAAAACTTAAGACAAAGATCTAAATTTTTCCAGAGAACAACATAGCCTAAATCATATCATTATCCTTTCACTGGAATATTTCTATCTCTATGATAGACTGCCATAAACCATTTTGTTCTGTGTTCAACTATTTAAAGTTTATTATTTGTACCATATTACATATTTTTGTCTTATGGTGATGGAAGAAAGCTGGCACTGGGTGATAAACACATAATATAATACATAGACAAAGTACTATAAAATTGTATGCCTGGAACCTATGTAATATTTACTAACCAATGTCACCCCTATAAATTTAACAATAAAAAAAATTATGTTAAATAAATTATGACATTAACAAAGTTCATCTCAGGTTAAAATGTCTTGATAGTTATTAAAATTTGCATTCTTTATATAACTATTTTAGGTGTGTAAATTTGTCACCGTTTAGGTAAAATATTATATAAATGTACTACTCTACTTAAATCATGAATAATGAATAGTGAGACATTTGTTTTAAATGATTCACTTCAGGGAAATTTAGTTTTTACCAAATGACTGTCTGAGTTCACCTGAAACTCTTGTCCAACTTTTTTGTTGAACTATATGCCCTTAAACAAAGTGAAGGTGAATAATAAAAAGGCATAAATCTGGGGAAAGCCGGGATGGCCCAGTGGGTTAAGCGCTCGTTTTGCCACCCCATTGACCGAGACTCATCGAATCCTGACCCCGGCCCATGTGGACCCATGTGCTGAACTAGGGAGTGCCCCCAGTTTGGTTCTCACCCGGGTAAGACCCCGGCCCAGTTCCTGCCCTGTGCAGCCCCGCGCCCTCCTGTGGAATGAAACTATGTGGAAAAACCAATGATGTACAACTATGGAGACTGTTCTGGGCCCTCCCCCTTCTCTCTGTCTCTATATCTCTCGCTTGTTCTCTCTCTCTGTCAAAAACAATGAGAATAAATCTTAAAAAGAAAAGAAAAGGCATAAAACGGAAGCTATCATTATTTAATCCTTCTCCAAATACTGGCATTTTCATCTGTTCAAACCTTAAAATTCTATAAGATTTGAGAGGTCATTTAATTCTGTCACTTCTTTTCCACCACTTAATAAACGCATAGTGAATTAAACTGGACTGAAGCAATATTCCATAAAGTTTTAACTCCAAAAGCAAAGCCTGACTGGCTACTGTTAAATTTTAAATACTTACTTACAGCACTCTTACAGTCAAAATCATCCACCAGTATGTTTATATATACCACAAATATAACATGTGACTCGAGCATTGGTATGAATGTAAGTATACTCATATATTTCATGTTTATTAATTTATCCAACAAGTATTTATGAAGCATTTATTATTTGACATGTATCATTTAAAAAATATTTTAGGGAAGCCTGAATGGCTCAGCAGGTTAAGTGCTCACTTTGCAGCCCTGAGGACCAAGGATCAAATCCCAGCCCTGCCCCGTGCAGACCCACATGCTGAATTGGGGTGTGCTTCCCATGTGGGAGGCCCCCTGGCCCAGTTCCTGGCCTGTGTGGTCCCCACCCACCTGTGTGGAATGAAACCATGTGAAAAACTGATGATGTACAACTATGGAGACTGCTCTGAGCCCTCCCCCTTCTCTCTGTCTCTGTCTCTCTCTATCTCTGTCTCTGTCTGTCAAAAACAGTAAAATAAATCTTAAAACAAAAAATACTTTAATGTTGGGTTTTTTAATATCTTTGCTATATGCCTCTGTATAGTTCTTAAATTCTCTAAACAGCTCAAAATATATACTTTTACTTGATATGCATTGATTATATTTCATACTTCAAAATAGTGATTATAATATTATTTATATATTAAAGATTATATTATTTTATATTTTGTGTAGGCAATGTTGAACTTCTTAGACTCAAATATGTTAACACATATACACATAAATCTTACCTTAAGCATAGTTGGTTTTCATGGTGGTCATTCTCTATTGCTCATATTCCTGTAAGGAAATAAAATAAATACAACTGAGGCTACCAGTGAGGAAAGTAGAGTTAACCTAATTACAGGCTAAAATATATCTAAACATTTAATAAATCATTTATTTCTGTGAATTTTTATTTTACATTTTTTCATGGTCCAGTAGATACAATAGTTTTCTTTGGTCTTATAATTAAATGTGGACTTCAGAAATCATGAGAAAATAATAAGATGATTCACAGAGTATTATTAGATATAAAATATATGGTTTTATTTATCAAAAGAAAATAATAATATATTAAATAGTGTAAAAATATATGTGTGTAGATATTTTCCAGTTTATAATCTTTTTTTGATGCTCACATTAAGTAATGCATTAAATAATGGAGGCAGGATGAGTAACAAAAAACTGTTTAAAATCAAAAGGATTTAAAATTTGAGGTTTTTGATACTACAAAGTATTTTTTTATTTAACCAAAGTCATAGTAATATGCATTACATTTATAGTAAGTCTAATCAGTGAATCTTATTATAAACTACCCATAATTTAATATACTTGAAGCATAAATGTGGTGCTATTCAATTGCTGACAAGACATTATTATTGATAGAAACAATCTGAGTTGAAAAAAGGATCTTGAAAAGTGTATAGCTTTATTTTTTCAAGCACCACACACTAATAAGTAAAAACATATGAATTAGATAAAATACTTCATTAAGTTACTTTTATTGGGTGAGTCAATGTGATATGATTACATCTCAGAGACATTTAATTTCCCATCATATAAAATCACATTGGTGTTTGATTATATTTTCTCTTCTGGTGTTTAGCCATTCAAAGCATTTTACTCATATGAAAGCAGAGGTGTTTTGAAGTTAAAACTAAAGTCATTTTCATCAAAGTTAATCATAAATTTTATTTTTTTAAGTGTTTCCCAGTGTAATCACATTGCAGGTCTATAAAGGAAACTCTTAAAACTACTCTTGGGTCTTGGGTTCTAATTAGACAGAATCCCATCAAACTTGGGAGCATGGCTGTGACTACAGTCAGAAGAGTAAAAACAAAAACACTCACATTCAGTTCTTGAGGCTTTGGATGAACCCAATGAACTCTAATATTTTAGGAAGATATTTCTTAATGTTGAAAATATAATTGGCCATTCATTACTTAGATGCCCACCCCACAGTGCTTTGCACCCATTTATATAACTTATGCAAATGTATAAAGGCTTCTTTTGAAATGATATAAAACTTGAATCACTACATAAACTGGTAAATGATAGTTGCTCACTATCCTGTGCACAGTTCTCTTTTTATTGGTTTAAGAAGATAGGGAACATTACAGATGCAAATGTTTGTTGTTAAGAATGTGTGTTTACAGGTGTGGAATACCCTAAGGATCTGTAGGACTGACATCCTGCTGCAGGTGCAGACTTTAATAAACAGGAGCTTGTCTTTCCTCTAATCACCTCTTCTTTATCACGCTTTTGGATTATCTCAATTCACATTAAGTATCACTTGTGCATAAAGCATATACAGTGTACTATATTTACTCAGGTATACATGTGATAGATTTTCCATGAATAAAACCCAAAATGCATTCACATGAGAAAATGGAGTGGTTTAATTGAAATATTTTAGAAATGCTAGAATACTAATAAACATCTGGAAGAACAGATAAAACTAGATAAATGTTTAGCCTTGTTATGAGTAACACACTAGCATACGATTAGGTTTATAATGGTTGCAATTTAACAAAACTGTTGTATGAAATATTTTGTTTAGCATTCATTAAAAACTGTTAATGCACTTGTGTTTTCCATGGACTAAATTTTTTTTGCAGCAGACACACATGACTCGTATAATACAAATATGCTAGAAAGCAAACAGTTTGGTGTTAAAATGTTTTAAGTAGAATTGTGAAAAGAAATTTTACACCAACCATTATTTTTTTTTATTTGTACAGAGACAATTTCACCATAAATTTCATATTTTAATGATATTATAGCAACTCTATTTTTTAAACTCGTTTTGTCACTGTTTTGTAACAGAAACACTGTAAATATTATAGATGTGGTAAACTATTATACTTGTTTTCTTATAAATGAAATGATCTGTGCCAACACTGACAAAATGAATTAATGTGTTACTAAGGCAACAGCCACATTACACGCTTTCTCTTTCACAGTAGGCAGCAGAGCATATGGTTTTCTCTTAATGGAACGCTAGCTTCTCATTAACATACCAGTAGCAGTGTCAGAACTTACAAACCAGCATAACAGGGAGATGGAAAAACTTATAAATTAGACCCTTTCAGTACTATTGAGAAGAAAATGAGTGATGTTCGAAGGTACAATATTTAGCTAATACTGCGCCCTTTTCTGCACCTTCTTTCCAGAAAAAAAAATAACAAAAATAACAAAAATAACTTTTTTTCTTATAATAAATATAAATATAAATATTGAAGTGCAAGTAATTTTTACCCTGCTTCTAAGAACGATTGGCAGCCTGGTTTTGATAACACTTCTTGAAAATACTATCTTGTTGCCTTTTGCTCATAGTGTTTTAAACAGCTGTATTTCACCATCCTGTTTCAATACAGTAGAGCAGTTGAAATATAAAGCTAATTTTCATGTCTTCCTAAAAGAGGAATCCATCAGGTTAAGAAAAAAAAAAAAATGAGGATGAGAAAGAAACCATTTATTTTCTGGAAGTGAAAGGTGACCATTCCGATAACACAAGTGGAGCCACCAAGAGGTTACGTTTGGTAGTGAATGAAGAGAATTATTTCATTTAATCCCCATTTCACTGTGTATAGTTAAACCATATTTAGCTGTCCCATAATAATTAGGGAGATTTGAAGTTTTCATCCAATTTTTTCCTTATTTCAAGATCATTCTCACTGAAAACTCAGCTGTATTTAGAGAAGGAATATATCAATGTCATATCTTAAGACATATTTCAAAATACATATGGCTTAGAAATTATACTTACCTACAGGTAATCATGACATGACCTCACATTCAAAGAATTCCATAAACTGAAGTTGGTTTTGTCATTTATATTTTTTAAATTTTCATAACATTTACCTGTAATTAAGATAGTTGAGGGCTATTAAAAAGTGAAATATAAAGTACTGAAAAAGGCGCTTACATGTTCTTGGTTGCTGTAGAGTAATTGCCAGAAAGAAAGCAGATGTATGAATCCTTTGATAACCAAAACTCTCGGGAGATAACAAAGTAGATTGATGGTTCTTTCCAAAGATTTTAATATCTACACTAGTTCAATTCACTGAATGGAAAATTGTACTCCTAAGAGTCTTCCCATTTACTAGGCTCTTTCTGAAATGATGTTTGTAGATGTATGCCTCAAATCCTCAGATCCTGATAAATGACAAGAATCTCTTAAAAGAATAAGTCAGGAATTTGCTGATAATACCAATATAACTTGAATCTTAACCACAAAAAGATAAATAAACTTTCAAAACATTATTATTTTGAATAAGTAATCCATTGACATACGACCTTTAAAATTTTTTTTTCTCTTTGTGGAGTTAAAAATTTTACACAATTGTCATAATTACCCAAAGTTAGAGTGATTGTGACTTTATTTTCTACAAGTTCCTGAAGATAAGAATAGCCCCAAGGGTCAGGAATCAATAAAGTAATTACCTATAATAAGGTATCCAAGAAACATTTCCAGAGATATCATCAGCCTGCTTTTATAGAGAGTGAACCCCAATGTTTAAAATTTCAGAGCTTCTTTCTTTCTTTTTACAAAGAGAAAGATACTAATTCTGTTCACAAAAAGACCTTTCTCTTTCCCATTCACCACAGGACATGACAACACGTTTAGTTCATAATCATTCTCTTTTCCCTCTGTCTCAAAATCTACCATTATCCCCCAACATGATTGCACTTGCTTTGGGAACTAAGTTAATAACTACTATTGATTCAGGTCCAATGTTATTAATGCTACTATTAATTTAAGAGTATTTCCCTACTTTGTAAGTAGCAAGCAGCCAGATAACCATGGCCCATGCTGCAGATTTAATTTGCATGTCAGTGCATCCAGATTTTTCCATTTGCTAGGCAAACTAGCTTTTCATTTTACCAGAATTCAAGAGAGCCACAGGAATAACTGGCTGCTTGGCCTATCTCTCTCCTACATGTAACCCTAACAAAGGTGTGTGAAAATTTACTAACTCTCCGTGTGTTTTTCAACACCATCGAATCAGGAACATCTCTGCATACAGGTGTTAAAAGAAGCTTCCACCTCATGTCTAGCATTAAAACTTAAACTGATGGTTGTTGTTCAGCTGAAGACAGTATCAGTGTAAAATGTCACCGATCTGGTCACTATCTCTGGGAGGCTGCCAGAGCTTCTGCGTTGGCTTCATGGTGTCGTCTGTGAAGGAAACCAATTAAGATCACAAGATAGTGGCTGGTAATAATAAACGTCTAATGATGTTCCTGACTGAAAGGAGGTAATTAAAATGTGTATATGGATGACCCTAGCTTCTGTCAGCTCAGTGTAGCTACTACGTCCATGTTTTGTTTAGGAAACGGAGTTAGTGTTATGTAACAATAAAATAAGCCATTTAATAATATAGAAAAGATTGCCTTGGAAATGCACACCAGTATCAATTTTGATGCTTCCCTGTTAGAATTCAGTTGACTACTATTTCCTGGCTGGTTAATAGTTTATTATTTTTGGTGACTGACTCTGTAACATCTCTTTTCTCCCTCCATCCCTCCTCCCTGTTTGCACACTACACTCCTCCCCTTCCACTCTTTCCTCCCACCCCCCGCCCAAACCGCAATATGAGTTTTTGGGTTGTTGTTGTATTTCACTAGAACTAGGTCTTATCTTCTTCAGGTGTTTCTTGAAATCAAAGACCATGTTTTGAAAAGAAAGACAATTAATTAGAGAGCAAAGGCAGCCTGTCCTCTTATCACTTGATCTGGTCATGGACATAGTACTTCACACGTTTTCCGTTCCCTAGCCCTGCAGCCCAAAGCTTTCCTGTACACCTGCTCTGCTCAGCTCATCAATTTTCTGTGAGCCAGTTAAGTTCCTTTAAGCCTGTCCACTGAGAGGTGGTGATAGCTCTCTGAGAAAAAGAAGAAAGAGAAAGAGAAACAGAATGCTGCTGCAGGCCTTTATCTTGATCACACTGTTTGTTTTCTCATTGATGTCTGTAATGAAACAAAGAGGATTTAATCGTGTTAAACAAAAGCTTGTTGGTACCCAGAGGAAACTCACTGAATTCTACTCCAAGTCCTGAAGTTTCGGGTTTCTTGTCTTCCTCTTTGCGGATCCACCAGGCTGAGTTTCTTACCTGGGGCTTAAAATTGTGAGGTGTGAACTCTTCTTTTGTTTTGACAGGTGCTCTTTGCTAAACAACAGCCTAGCCTTGATGGTGATAATACACAGAAGGGGAAAAAAACTTCAGAGAAGCTAATGAGGGTAGTTACCCAACTCCTGCCTTTAATGGATTTGATTAGCTTCCCTCCTTGGAGTTCTTTAGGATAAAGTGGGAAAACAAATTGAGCTGATGGGAAATGAAGACCCAGGAACCATCCTGGCTTTGGAATACCAAGAAGGTAAGAAAGGTGAACAAAACAGGCCTAAGACTGCTCTTTCTTATTCAAGGAGTTTGCCGGCAAGTCTGGCAACATGAAGTGCTACCTGGTAGAAGAATAGACCCAACAGTGACAGGGATAATTTGACATTTAACCAAGGAGTTCCCAGACATAATACTCACTTCAGGATGCTAGAATGGTAGTCAAGAAGGTGGGACACTCAAAACTGATATAACTTCTCTCTAATCATTGCCCAGCCAGGGTCTCTCTCCTTGGATAGGGAGCGAAGCCTGGAGGCCTCCTTCATTGACTTGAAACCACTCTGGTGTGTTCGTTTCTTTGCTGACCACTCCTTTGCAATGATGCCAAAATGGCCTTCCTGCACTTATTTAAAGCCTTGGTTGCCTTTACTCTATCTCTATCCACCGTGCATTTCTCTCTATGTCTCCCACAACTTCCCCAATCACTCTTTCCTTGACATTACACTTGAGAGGAAACTTTCCCCTTTTGTGGACACTGATAGATCTGCTGGACTGACCAGGCACTCTGAGGTAAGTACAGTGGAGCCATATTTCCAGGTGACAAAAACAAACAAACAAACAAATGTAGCAGTGTTGAGCTTTGCCATCAACCCAGAAAGTTCCAATTCTCCAAAATTATATGAAGAAAAAGCATTTTCTTCTTTTGCTATATAAAACCACAGTCTTTCCCTCATCTTTATTTAGAGAGTGGTAATAGGAGCAGGATATAGACTGCTTCCAGAAAAAAATTCAGTAATCAAAAAAGGTTTATAAAAAATGATTCCAGAGGTGATATGGTTTAGTGGTTAAAAGTGGATCAAAATCACCCAAGTGAATGGGGTAAAACTGTTCATGCTGCAGATTCCCCGACTTTATATGTACATGTAATAGCACCATGATCAGATTTGTTATAGCATTTAATTAATTACTGTAAAATGCTTTGAAGAGTCCTGACATCATAGTTTGTGCTCAATAAACATTAATCACCATTATTAGCCACTGGATAATCTTCTCAAGGCAAGCTGTCAGTTCACTGAGGTTCATTTCCTCCATCACATGTTTTATCTTCCAAACACGGGCTTCTCTTGCTTTCCAAGGCTTTGGTGGAAGGGAGCTTCCTTCTTCCTGTGGCAGGCCTTTGCCACAGGCTACCTAATCTGTCTCCTCAGCAAGTGAATTACCCTGAGTTCCTCCCATACACTCTTATTCCCTAAAATAACTAATTGGGCTGCTTAGCCTTATGCTCTACTCATTCAAGGTCTTAAAGAGAATGGAAATATATATTTAATTTCAGCCCTTTTCTTGAGCAAGACCTAGAATGCAGAGAAACAACGAGGAAGCGATAGTTCTCCTCTCACATCTTCACTGGTCTTCACAACGTGGTCCCATCTTCTCATGCCTGCTCCAAAACCAGCCCTACACACGCTTCCTGGCTTTTTTTCTTTCTTTGCAGTAAGTATATTAGGAAGGGAGATTGTTCCTGATTGTAGCATCTTGCTGCTGCCTCATACCTGGAATTTCCATCTTGGATCCTGAGTAGTTTTGTTTGGTTAGTTTTTGTTTTTAATGAGGTATAATTGATATATCAATCAGGCACACAATGTAATAACTTGATATTTCTATATATGGCAAAGTGATCACCACAGTAAGTCCAGTTAATATCCATCACCATACATAGTTACAAATTTTTTTGTGGCAAGGACTTTCAAGATTCACTCTTCTAGTTACTTTCAAATATGTAGTACAGCATTATTAACTATAGCAACCATGCTGCACATTATATCCTATGACTTAACTGCAAAGTCTGATTCTTTTATGACTGTTCCTTATATGTGAATTATGAACTAATATCATTATAGAGGATAGGAATTATTTGTTAGTAAACTGAGGCAGATAAGAAGGCTTAATAAAAAGGCTAATGACTTGGGTCATTACTCTTTTCAGAGACACCAAAATGTTGGTAAACTGCGAATCTGCTTGACTTCTTAAATCAAATACCTGAATTAAGCAAAAGGATGACAAGAGGAAGAATAAAAACGTGGTACTACCAATTCCCTTCAAAACAGGACTATACTCATACTTTATAGATGCATTTATTATTATCTTGGAAGAATATCCCGAATTTTCTTTAAAAGTAACAGTTAACACATGAAGAGTAAGGATGGGATCATCCAAACATCAATTACCTAATTGGAACAATTCAATTTAAATAGATCTGAAATCGAAATGGGTATTTTGGCAAGTAGCTTCAATGCAGAATTCCTGTTTAGTTAAGTTCTTCTCAATTAAACTGCAGAAAAACAGAACTCTAGCATAATCCCTCACAGTTGAAGTAATTCAAAAAAATTTATTCCCTCCAATTCCTTTTCATTTTAACTGGAAAATATGTGGATCAGTCCATTTTATTTATTTCAATGTAATAATGGTAACTTTTATAGTTAAAGTATTTACTCGGATTTATAGATGATTTTCTTATAATAACAAACCAAGCTAAGTAGGTATTCACAAAATAAAGAATAATGAGAAAACTATTCTTTCTTCCTTTTCCTCCCAAAATAAAAGTTACCTTACTTAAAAAAGAGAAAATTTTCTCTTTGGTTTTGGTTTTTCTCTTTTCTACATTTCATGTCCAGGTAACAGTGAGCTTGTCCTGCATTCGAATGTGCAGAGGCTGTAAAAAGTTCACCTATGGCACACAAATTATTTTGTTAGGGTGCCATCTGCTGGTGTCAAACAACCAAAGACTTGTTTTTCTTAAAGATTAAATGGTATTCTTCTACTAAAACAATTAGAAGTTATTTGACTCAGAATTTGATGAAAATTAAAGAATTGTAGTATAGACTATTTTCCAAATGGTTATCTGGTGCATAATTCTTAAACATTCCAATGTGGTAATATATAATGTCACTTTATTCGAAGTTAGGAAAATGGACACACCAGACATTGTCTTGGCTTACTTGTTCCCGATCTATTCATTTTTTAGTTTTCCTGGCTCTTTTAACTTTTAAAAAATTTCTGTTAAATATTTCCCTTCAGAAATATAGCCCAGCCATTGAGCACTTGCCTTACAATCGTGAAGGCCGGGTCTCAATTCCTGGCCCTGGCCCATGCAAACCCATATGCTGAACTGTGTGGTGCAAGTGGTGACTGCTAGGCTGGCATGGTGGTCAAGGCTCTCACCTGCCATGCAGGAGGCCTCCAGTTCAGTTCCTATCCCATGTGGCCCCACATCCACCTGTGTGAAATAAAACTACATTGTGACTGATGGTGTACAACTATGGAGACTGCTCTGGGCCCTCCCAACTTCTCTCTCTCTCTCTCTCTCTCTCTCTCTCTCTCTCTCTCTCCTCTCTCTCTCTCACCTTCTCTCAAAAACAATAAAATAAATCTTAAAAAAAATAAAAAAGTAATTCTGCGTTTGTGATTACATAGATTTCAGCACACAGTCTTACTTTACCCATTCACTAGCCTGATTTTTTATGCCATAGACGGTGCCTGCACAACTTATTGTCACACTATAAAGCAAGCTTATCTGCATAGTCATTATTCATGTTCAAAGTCAATGCTGTCCCCAGGTTGTTTCCCAAACTACTTTCTATAAAGGGTGACTAAAAGTAACTACTCTTTACCACTAGCCTACTTTTTAAATATTACTACTTAGTGTGTGGGCTTGAGCAAGTAACTTAACTTCCTTGTGCCTCTTCTTTATCTGTAAGTTTCAGATAATAGTAACTACCTCATAAGATAAGCTATTGAGTTATCTTGAGTGTTAAAGGAAGTCATGTCTATAAAGTTCTTACAACAATGCCTATAACATAGTAAACATACAATAACTATTAGCTGCTTTACATAATTGTTAAACATGTCAAGGAATATGGGTTGTTATCAACTAAAGCAGGGGTCTCCCGTGGACCCTCTCATCAGACGCATGGAGACCTTTTTATCTGAATAAAATAATATTAAATAAATAATTAAAAACAACATCTATGTTTTGATTCTTTTTTATTTGGACCTCGAGTGTGTAGTCGGCCCCCAAACTGCTGTTTGATAGTTAATGCGGCCCGCGGGCTGAAAAGTTTGGAGACCCCTGACCTAAAGTATGATATCTTTGCAGTGACTTTTGGGATCATTAACATCTTCCAAATTAGAAGATTTAAAATGTGCATATCTACTTATATTTTAGAGAATAGGGGAAGAATAATTCTTTTTCTTACACATTTTTTTCTCTAGGGGCATTAAACTGACTTGAAATATGAACTCCCTTAAATCTTTTTTTTCTCTTTAAATCTTACTTAAAACTTTTCATAGGCTGAACCTACTTACTTCTCCATCTCATGTCTCAAGATTTTTTTCCAGCTGTGTTCCTGCCACAATGAACTTCTTTCTGTCACCTGAGTGAACTGTGCTCTCACTCCACACCTTTCTGGGTAACCTTGTCCCTATACCTTGAACACCCTTCTCCTCCCATGCTGTCTCCATAAGCCGGTTAACACCCTCTTATCTCTCAGCTCTTCTGTTAAAATGTCTTCAGACAAAAATCAGATAACCTTTCATGGGCTCCCATACACTTGGTTCTTGTCTACCCCAACTTATGCCACCACCTTTCCGTAGGATGAGATGAGGTAGGGTCTAGCATAGTCACCATTGTACGCCCAGTTTTTAGAGCAGTATAGATGCCCAGTAGGTGAGAGATAAATATTTATTACATAAAGGACAGTACAAGTAAGCATGTTTATTTGGGGAGGAGTTGAAAGAGAAAGCATGAGCTATATCCTGCCTGCAAGTTTAATTCTGTCTTAAGCGATAAACATCTTCCTCTGAGTATCTCTATTAGGACACACCAGTGTCACACTCATTCATTAATATCTTTTCATTTGTATATTTATAGCAACATTCAAATATGTTTAATAAAAAATGGGGGGAAGCTGGGATGGCTCAGTGGGTTAGGCGCTCACTTTGCAGCCCCAGGGACTGAGGATCGAATCCTGGCCCTGGCCAGTGCTGACCCATATGCTGAACTGGGGAGTTCCCCCAGTTCAGTTCTCACCAGGGTGAGACCCGGGCCCAGTTCCTGCCCTGTGCAGCCCCTCGCCCACTTGTGGAATGAAACTATGTGGAAAAACCAATGATGTGCAACTATGGAGACTGTTCTGGGCCCTCCCCCTTCTCTCGGTCTCTGTCTCTGTATCTCTCTGTCAAAAATAAAAATAAATCTTAAAAAAAATGGATGTGATTGGAAGGGTTGTATATATATAGAAATGTATTTTTAATTTCTATGTTGGCAAGCCAAATATTATCTGTATCCACTTTACAATTATAATTCTCATAAAATGTATATGGATAACAATGTATCCAACACATATTTACTGTGTACCTACTATTTGCCAGATTCCCTGAGCAACGCAGACAGAAATTCCTAACCTCAATGAGCTTAATTAATTCTAAGTTTTTGCTTTAGCTTTTTTGAATCTGCCAAGAGAAGGAAAAGTAAAAAGGCCAGCACCTGAGGCTCACCACAAGGGGAGCTGTTCTAGTTCCTGCCTCTCCAGGAAATGGGAAGTCGTTTTCCCCATTTCTCGTTAGGTGATCTCCCAGGGAAGGCTGAGGGAGGGAAGCCACGCCTTCATTAAAGTCAGCATCAGTGGACTAGTACAGGGAGAAGCCAGGGAATCACTTCCTGGTCTTCTCGTCCTCCCTCTGTCATTGTCCATCCACTGGCTGAAATCAGCGTGCAGGGAGCCCAGGGGCAGCCATGCCCCCAGCTCAGCCCCTGGAAGCACAGAGCAGCAGCCAGGAGTGACAGAGTGGATCTGGAAGGACACATGGAAAATGTCCAGCACGAACCCGAATCAGGAACTTTTCAAATGATTATTATTTTCTAGTCTCTGAATCTTTTCTAAATGTAGAGTGTTCTTTCAAATAATTGGCAGTTTTGTGCTGCACAGTCGGTGCCACCTGTTGCCATTAGGGCTTATTTTTTTTTGTAAACCCAGGCCTTTTAAACAAATATGAATGTTCTGTATGTTTGGAGACTCTTTTTTTTTTTTAATCAAATGGAGGGATTTAAGTGATCTAATAGGAACAAATAATTTTGTTCTCAATTGTGTCTCTGAAGCTCATGTCAGAACTTTTAAAAGGAAGAAAAAAACATGAGGGTCTGAAATTCTGTGGCTATGCAAGAACTAGTGATGATGCCAATGTTTTGCATCCTCTGAGCCTCTGGAGCTGCTGCAGAGGCCATTGTGGGTTTGTGCTATGGCTCACAGTGGGAGAAACAGGCCATGGGGGAGGAACATGCAAATAGAAGGGTTATTGAGGTCTCACAGTACCTTTGCAGAGACAAAGATTTCTTCTAAAGATGGAGATTCAACTGAGTATGTCTGAAACCCAAAGGCACAAAAAAAGCAAGGACATTGTATTAACCTTTGTGTCAACTACCCATTTTTCTGTCATAGCATATCATTTGTTATATCATTTTCCCTGAAAAATCTTACTAGAATTTTGCTTGGCAAGGCTACTGTACATAATATTTATGCTTTCATGGGAAGTGCTATTTTCAGTCACTTATAACTCAGGTCAATACATGTGCTATGAAGTAAACTTATTTTCAGAACAACTTACCCATTTTTCTTCCTGGAACTCTCCCTTCACCCCTGAACTTCCTTGTCCCCAATTTAATATTAATTAATTTAATAACTTGGTACTTAGTATGAACCATGTGTTCCATGTTGTAAGGATACCAGCTTGTCTGATTTATGTCCTTCTAGTAGTGAAACAATTGAACCATGTTGGAAACAATAAGAATACCTTAGAAATTGGTAAAAATGTTCACAGCATTGTCTTGTACAATTTTGAATTTGGATTCTCACAATGGTAAGACCCCAACTCAGTTTAAAAAATATAAAAACTAAAAACTGAAAATATAGATCCCAAAACACATCAATACACAAATTTAGGATTTTACCCATGTACCTATGCCTTGATAACAACATTCATTGGGACATCGGAAGCCTTGGCTTCTACTACTGGTGGGTCCATAATGAGTGACTGTCTCTAAGTCTCATCTTCCTTGTCTGCACAGTGAAGGGCCAGGCTAGATGCTTTGGTTTTGTTCCAGAGTCAGACTTCTTCTATGGCCTCTACAGGCCACTGTCTCTGAGCGTTGTGACACAGTGTGCCTTTGCGGTTTTATGTTTGTTTGTTTGTTTGTTTGTTTGTTTGTTTTTTATCTCCTAGATTAAAATCTACTTGAGGATTGAGTCCTTACTATTTAGCCCAGTGCCTACAAAATGCGTGGTAGGAAGTCAACAAGTATATGTAGGACTGAATATGTTGCCAAGTTATTTAAGCATAACCAGGTCTCTAGAACTATTTCAAAACACTTTGAAACTTTAGCTTTAGCATGCTATGATGTTATGTTTTCAGCTGCTAATAGTGTACAAAGATGTAGGTCAATGGAGTGTTTAGAATGTTTTAGAAAACTTGGCCAGGGTTAGAACTCTCCATTTAATTGAATTCTGGAAAGAGGATTCAAGTATATTTATCTCAATTAGACAAAAGAACATTCTTGCATTTCATATTTTAGCTAAAATTTAACCAAGAAATCAAACATTTGCTTTATCTTTAATATCCTTTTTAAAAGTGTCCTGTGAGTGTTATGGACTAAATATTTGTGTCCTCCCCCTCCCCCAATTCACCCACCCAAATTTGTATGTTGAAGCCCTAATCCCCACTAATCCCCAATGTCTGGCATTTGGAAGGGGTGGCTTTAGGAAGTAAATAAGTTAGGAAGATGTCACAGGGGTAGAGCCCCCATGATGGGACCAATGTTCTTATAAGGAGAAGAGACCAGAGCACTTGTGTGCTCTCTCTCTCTCTCTCTCTCTTTCTCTCTCTCTCTCTCTCTCTCTCTCTCTCACCTGCTACCTCCCCCCTCCCCTCCACCACTCCACCATATGCCAGGACACAGCAAGAAGGCAACATCTGCAAACCAGTAAGAGGACCCTCTCAGGCCCCAAATTTACTGGCACCTTGATCTTGGACATTTCAGCCTCCAGGACTATGAAAAATAAATTTCTGTTGTTTAAGCCACCCAGTCTATGGTGTTTTTGTAATAGCAGCCTGAACTGACTAAAATAGCAAGTGACTCTGGTTTGTTCACAAACAAAACAAAATCTTGTGGTAAAGAATTCAGGGTTGGTAATGGATTCTTTTACAAGTATAATTAAAGACTAAGAAATCTAACAATATAAGATAAAGAGTGGTTACATGGAATACTGATACCAAATGCAGAAATGATCCATTCTAGGGGGCTCACAACCTAGACAGATACGTGTTTCTAGTCTAAACCAGAACCCTCCAGGATTTGGCACATTGTGAAAATCAACTGCTGGACTCAAACATTTCCAGGTTGGGAATTATGTCTTTTCATTGCTCTTCTATAAATCCCCAGAGATTATGGACTCACTATAAATGATGTTTTTAAAAAATAAATACATATGTACACACATACATATGGAAAAAATAATAAATATACTTTTTAGCATTATCTTGGTTGTATCAAGTCACACCACTCAAAATTCAACTCCTGTTGTATCTTCACACTCACTACAGAGACTACATTACCTTTGTTACACACAATAGGTTTTCTTGAAATGCTGAAAAAATGAATGAATGATGAAGGTGTGCACGTGTCTGTGTGTGTGTGTGTTTGCCATGTGTGGTTGAAAGATGAGAAATCCCATTAAACTCATTCAAGAATAAATATTATTACTTTAATAATATAATGGGTTCATCAAAATAAAATGCAACTAAGTTATATGAAGTACAAATAAGTTATATGTAATCTAGTTTGGGGACAGGAGCCTCTCTGTGAATTAGAGCAGCTATTTTTCCCATTTATTTTGGCTCTTCCTATCTGTTTATCTCTCCAACTCTCTTTTCTTCTCTTTCTACTTTCTCTTTCATTCACTCTTTCTCTTCTATCTTTCCCTGTTAATTCTAGCTGCTTAAGTTATATGGTAGGCTTCCAACAGATATATACTATAATTTCAATACTTTTTGTGATTTGCAAATGTATTTATCACTGGTTAATCTACAATCAAACCTCTACCTTATTATTAAAAATTAGAAAAAAACAGGAATGCCAGAGTGGCTCAGCAGGTTGAGCGTTCACTTTGTAGCCCCGAGATCTGAGAATTGAGTCCTGGCCCTGGCCCTTGTGAACCCATCTGCTGAACTGGGGTGTGCTTCCCGTGCAGGAGGCCCCCGGTTCGGTTCTAGCCCTCTGGTTCAGCCCCTGGGTTGAGGGGGCGTGCCTCCTTTGTGTGAGGCCCCCCGGCCCAGTTCCTGTCCTTTTCAGTCCCTGCTCACCTGTGTGGAATAAAACTATGTCAAAAACTACTGTCATACAGCTATGGAGACTGCACTGTGCCCTCTCTCTTCTCTTTCTGTCTCTTTCTCTATCTCTCTGTCAAAAACAGTAAAATTAATATTTTTTTTAAATTAGGAAAAATAATTTTAAAAAATCAGTCTACTTCTCCTAAATCCATTTGTACATTCATTCCTAGCAGTTTTGATTTAGGATTTCCAAATAGCCACATATTTCTGTAACATTGTAAAAGGTGATGCTATTATCTGTAAGTTTCTAAAATAAAATGTTTGTTTTGTATTATTTATAATATCTACTTGATTGAAATGAGACCAGAGAAAGAAAAGTAAACTTGTGTGTGCTGTAATTTGTTTTTAACAGAAATAGGATTTGTTGAATACTTCAATTTGACTTACTGCATATACAAACATCTTTAGAAAACAATGAAAAATAATATGCACTATTTTGCCATGACAAAATAAGGTAATGTCATGGGTAGCCAGGAAAATATATCCCAAGTTTATTGGCTCTTTTTATTACTACCTACCTCTTCTGGAAAGTTCTACCAGTAAGAGTTTTCACCCTCTGGGTCAGGACACATTGTTTCATGGTCTTGGGTAAAAGCTGCATCACAAGTAATGTTACCAAAAATGACAGAAACGTGTAACTGATGTGCGTTTTACAGAAATTGGAATAGATTTATGTTTACCTCTACCATGTCACTCTTGTTCCCAATCTACATGCTTTTCTTGAGTAGACAACAATTGGGTGGAATCTCCAAAGGAGAGAAAAAAGAGCATTGGAAACCTAAGTACACATTTAAAATTATATAAAAATGGTATTTGGAGAAAATTTGATATGATATTGAAATTTTGAGGAGATACTCACCTTGCAGCCATGGGGTAGGAGAATACAGTCCCAGCCTGTGTGGACCTACACACTGAACTGGAGGGAGCTCCCCATGCAGGAGGCCTCTGGCCTGGTTCCTGACTTAAGTGGCCACTGCGCACCTGTGTGGAATGAAACTACGTCAAAAACTAAGGATGTACAACTATGGAGATTGCTCTGGGCCCTTCCCCTTCTCTCTCTGTCAAAACAATAAAATCTATCTTTAAAAATGATGCATTGCCTCTAGTACAGGTTGTTGTTGTCTGCAATGTAACCATGTGCTCATCGACATTTCTCATGCCCCATGTATCGTCTCTCATAAGATCATATAACTATCTTTCAACAATCAAACATTAGGAGAACCAATGTGACACTTCCTGTCTCAGAAAGCAAAAAGCGGTGTGCTCCCTATTTTCTTCTCTCTCCCATTTGTGGAGCTAGAACCCAGAACCTCTTCTTGGAAAAGAGCCTTACCGTATTTGCATCAGACTGTAATGTGAGCAAGAAATACGGCTTTTTTGTGTAAAGCTACTGAAGTTTTAGGGTTTACTTGTTACCATGAGATAGCCATGGCTATCCTGACTAAAACATTTGTGTAAATTTTAATATTTTTCTATTTAATATTCATGAGTTCACTCAAAGCAAACATATTTTTTATTATTATTACATATGAAGAAGCTGAGATTTGGGGAAGTTCAATAACTTCCCCAAATAGTAAACAAGAAATGGTTGAGCTAGGATTTAAATCTGGCTTTCATTTGAACTGTTATATATTTTTTTTTTACTTAAATTATTCTTTTATTACATGACATATAATGTGATTTGCATGAAATGGAGTTACTATTTGCATCAAATCTCCCTGGTATGTTACCAAAAGTGATCCCTTTTACCCCTTTTTATCCTATGGTTTTCAATGTATCCCTGATATGACTATCCTCACTGCAGAAAGCCTTTTATTCTGAGAACAACCCACCTCCACAATTCAGAGTTAAAGTTTAATATGGTACTACAGTTTGTTCCCAATATATAGCAGAGAACAGTCTATCCTCTAAGGAATCACCCCCCATTCCAGTTAAAGCTGGTGGATAATTGGGAGCAAATATGTGGCAGAAGCCTGTGTCCTGGCTTCTTGATGGTTCTATAGGGACTTTAGGGTCTTTTATTGAACACATGAGCCAAAATAATTCCTGAAAGCCCACCATATATAATAGAATAAGCATTATGAACCTAACATCAAGAGTATCTGTAATTTGGGTTGGTTTTCTAGTGATACAGATAGAATGATAATCATTTCTCCCCATGCAACCAGGGGAGTATTTTCAAGAGTTTTATACGACACCCTACCATGGCTGTAACTTTGGAAAAGTCCCTTACGATGAATAACATGAGTAAATATGTAGTCTATCAATCCTATCACCAAAGCGTAAATGACTCAAAAGTGTATAGATTTTCTTAAATGAAAAAACATTTAAAAATTTAGCCCAGCTGTTCAACTCACTACATTTTAATAGCATCTCCTCTATTTTGAAAAATAAAATGCAGCTTAAGAATTAACATGCCTATGAAACTGTCGTTCAAAACCCAGTTTATCACCTCTCAATACAGGGAACTAAGTGACTTGGAATGGCCAAAAGCTCTGCTCATGCCTAAGAATGAGCAAGAAAACCAAGGTATTTTCTGAGTAGCTCCCAAGAAATGTTGGAATGTTTTCTAGATTTATAAACACATGAAAATCAAATCTCATGTGAAAAGGAATCAGAAGATGAAACAAAAAAATAAGAAAACATACAATAATTATTAGCTTTCAAGTAACCCAAACCTCTTTAAAGTGCATCTGCACACATGGTTATCTGGCAATGGCTATTGAATCCTTAGAAACGTTTAAAAATTCATTTCTCTAGCCTATTTGTATTTTGTAGATTGAAATAGAAAATATAGAAACTACAACTTACCCTAAATGTTCATGGAGGCTTTGGAGAGTTTTTCAGAGTTGTCTCATTTATTCATATATATATACAGGATGTCGCGAGTTTTGTTTTCTGTGTAACACCTTAGTGAAATGCAAAATAGGCTATGTTAATATTTGCACTGCAAGAGTAGTAACCCTTTTCTTATTTTCATTAATATTTATTATGTCAAAAAAGATTGCTGTAGCAACCTGTAGAAGAAAAAAAACAAAAACAAAAAAACATTTAAGAAATGTTATTAAGCAGAAAAATCAGCCCATAACAAAGTCTTCAGCTCTGTGTTCATCTTGGGCATGGTGATCTTTTTGTCAAGGTCACTGAAGTTTATTCTAACGTTTTTTTGCTGGTATTTTTATTAATTATATATATAAGGACATCCAGTCATTTTAACAGGGAAATATTCAAGCCACAGGACATATAGAGTCATGTAAATAGCTACAATGACCACAAGGTGGCAAAGTATACAAATCTACGCTTAGGTGAGCTCTTACTATAGATAAAAATGTCTTTCAGCATGGGAGATTGAAGGGAGGAGGGGACTCCTCTTTTCATTGTCTGCTGCCTAGCAAATAGCAAAATTACACTAATTTCTCAAAATTTTGAAATTATCCCAAATTCCTGGTTCTTGAGATGAGTGTATGCATCATGTTGCTATTTCAATTTATTATAAAAATTTCCCTTTTAGAACAAAATTGATTTTCTTAAATCCTCAATGTTTATTTTAAAGGCAAAATTATTGTATTGTTCTTTTACATTTTAAATCCACTTGATATGTATATATGAGTCAGTCAGAAATTCATAAATTCAGAACCATGATATGACTATATGATTAGTGCTATTTATCATAAAATTACAGTTATTTATATTTCAGAATTTTTTGGTTTAGAGAAGCAAGATTGTAAAACCTCTTCTTAATATTATTGTTTCCAAAACTCTATGCTCTGGGTTCTCTTTTTTTTTTTTTTTAATGTACTTTGAGTGTCAACCAGTTTTTAGTGACATAATATCATAATGACTCCCAAATCTCCATCTGAAGCTCTGGCTTCCTGAATACTAGACCAGAAAATCTAAATAGCTATCTGGATATGCCATACACAATTTATATTTAATATATTTAAAACTGATCTCATTATCATCCTCCCACCATGCTTAGGACTTCCATCTGATTTCTCTTCTGATAATCCAATGGACTGTTATAGCCAAAACAGAAACCTTAACATCTGTTTTTTGGTTATTCTATGCCCTTCATGTTCTGGATCCTGTTCATTTGCCATCTTCTCTCACCCTTTGGCACCTTTGTTCATGCTATTTTTTTGTTATCTAGCTAGTACTCTTGTTGTTGTTAAGTGATATAAACTTTTTTGGATGCTTTTGGCATAACATATTAAATGCCTTAGACTTCATATTCTTGTGTAAGTCAATTCCACTAGTAAAAAAAAATCACAAAAATGTTGATTTTACATTTATATACTATTAACATTTATAACAGCATAAAGAAGAAAGAAAGAAAGAAAGAAAGAAGAAAGAAACCTAGAAAACTTAGACAACAGAAAAATAGTAAAATAAATTACAGTAAAAAATCTAAGTAGCATTTTTCAAATACTGTTATGGTTTAGAAAAAAATGTTTGTTACATAATATTAAAACAAACAAACAAACAAACAAATAAATAAATAAATAACAACAAAGTTTTGGAGGGTTAAAATAACTCCAGAGTCAGAACATCTGGTTCATATCTTGGCTTTGTCATTTCCTTACTACAAGTTATTTAGTCTCTCTGCTCCTCAGTTTTCTCACCTATAAAATGGGAATGATAATAATAAAGCTGTTATGAAGATTACATGAGTTAGGGTATGTAAAGTACTGGTGGTGTCTGACAAACAGTTAGTGCTAAAAAACAGTCTGCTAATGCTATTGTTCAGGACTAGCATTCTCGTGACTATTAAACCATTGACATTTTATGTTAATAATTGTTTGGGTCCATATCCCTCGATTAATTTCCTATGCTGATGTGGTCTCAGGAAAATGAGGAGGCAAATTATTAAACCAAGCTAAAATCATTCACCTCTGGTCTAAAGAAGAAACTCCATAGAGAAGTTGTTTATAATTCAACATAGCAGATATGTTACATTTCAGTAGCTGAACTGTTAAAGCACATATTCTCCTTAGAGGAAGGTCTTGAAAATAATAGCCTCAAATCAACTGTTCTAGACAAAAGCAAGGTTTAATATTCCAGCTTTTGTTCTTGAAATAGAAACTATGAAACATTTTTTTCCAGATGAATATTTATGAATACAATTAAAGGCACATTATAATAGTCTACTGATTTACTCTGAGACTGGCAGAGAATTCTCAGATCAAAACCTAACTTATACAAGTGGGTCTGAAAGACCTCATGTTTCTACTGTTAATTATTTCCTAATATTAAAAGTAATTAATTTTAGTTTGCTTAGCCAATTGGTTAGAAATATACCTGTGATGTTGTAGGTCACGATTTAAAACATTAATATCCTTTTATCTCCTCTTAAGCTTATCAAACTGAGAATTCTTCCAGAATATGGAATAATATTAGCCTTTAGGAATATGTGTTGAAATAAGCAAGTTTCTAAGTGAATTCAGGTAAGTTTTAGTTCTTCAATTATGAAATTCCTTATTTAACTTTAAAATTTAAGAGTTACATTTCATAAATTGAAACGTAACTAATTTCAGATCATTCAAAAGGGCTCAACTCAAATCAGTTTTACCTTTGATGAAAGTACGTATCTGCTAACCAACTCAGCAATCATACATAATAATATAAAGGCTACTCTTTAGGAAAGAGAGAAGTTGCTTTTAAATCTACAGGGTACCCTTCTCATTTTACTGATATTATAATTGATGTCATAGATTGTTAGCTTTGCTAAAATTATTAAAATATAATCCAATTTAAAGTATTTTTTACTATTTTATACTTAATTTCATTCACAGTTAATGAAAATTTGCTAGAAAAGCTTTTCTCCCAACTCAGTGCATTCTCCATTTTCTGAGCTGCCGTCTCAAAAGGATGTGTCTGTATGCTAACTGTTCTGAATGTGACCTTATTTGGAAAGATGGTCTTTGCAGATGTATGTAGTTAAGTTAAAGGTCTCAAAATGAAAACATCCTGCAATAGGGTAGGCCCAAAATTCAATGACACGTATGCTTATAAGAGACTCACAGAAGAGTGACACAGAGAAGGTCATGTGAAGACTGAGGCAGAGACCAGATTACACAGTCACGTGTCGAGGGTGCCTGGACCCACCAGAAGCTGGAAGAAGAAAGAAAGACTTCTTCAGTAGAGCCTTCAGAGGGAGCACAGCTGTCTGACATTTTGATTTTGGACTTCTAGCCCTCAGAACTGTAATACACTGCTATTGTTTAAAGCCACCAAGTTTGTGGTAACCTGTTAAGACAGACCTAGGAAATTAATACATGAGCAATCTCAACAAACTCATTAAATAGAAGAATTAGTTTAGTTAAATATAGGAAAGTGTTTTTTTCTTAAAGCTCTATTAATATTAAATTTTTATTTTTTGGAAAAAATGTTTTTAATATAATTGTAAATGAATTGGTTATTATAAGTAAATTCAAAAGCTTTACTTCTTGTTCAGATTTTCTGCTTACAACTTATTAGCAGATAGAATGTGGAGCAATATATATATTGTATTTATTTATTTATTTATTTATTTATCTATTTATTTATTTATATATTTTGAACTGAACTGGGGGCCTCACCGTGTTCAGGAAGCACATCCCAGTTCAGCATGTGGATCCACCTGGGCCGGAGCCGGGATCCGATCCTCGGTCCTCGGGGCTTCAAAGTGAGTGCTTAACCCGCTGAGCCATCCCTGCTTTCCCTGGAGCAATATTTGATATTAGTTTTCTATGAGTAATTTTCCACACTATTAAACTCTCATGGTTTCATTTGTGGAAACAGTTTTGGGTAAAATCAAATTATAGTTTGGGAGCCACTTTACCCTTTAATCTCACAATTGATTGACCTGTCTGTTTCTAGCTATTAGAGTAGTAGAAGAAACAATTCCTCCTTGGTAGTTCACTTGGGTTTGGAAGATGAAAGGATCCATCCAAAGATGGCTAGTCTCATATTTGACCCACATCTTCCCTTCTCTCCTATCATATCATGTGCCAAGAGACAGAGAAGAAAGAGAGTGTGCACTGAGTTCCTTGGCCTAATAAAAGTAACAGAAATTGAAGTATGGACAGACAGATTAAAAGAATAATAAGCATGTTATGGAAGCAAGTTTACGTAGTAAGAAATGCCCATGGTTCAATGGGCTAAAGGAACTTCAAAGGGAATAAGAATGTCTAATATTTTATTATCTGCTATGATATAACCTCATACCGTTGTCCTGAAACAAATAAATACCTGGCAGTTTACTCAAGTAGAAGCTATGATCAACCCCAATCTTCAGGAAAGGTTTACAGAATTCAGATGCCTCATGGAAGTGATAACTTGAAGACATTAAAGGCTATGTTCCACATCTGGGTAAATGTAGACTAGAAAAAAACACAGGAAAATAAAAAGTATTTTTTGCAAACTGGATGAGATGTCATACTGGGAAAAATCTCAGACTACCTCCAACAATTTTCAGGAAATTCTGAATGAAAAACTATTTCCTACCTTACAAAGAATATTTATTTAATTTTTATAGGATAGTGTGGCTCAGGTAGCCTGAAAGATTTAAATATATGCAGGCAACTGATATCTGAAGGCCAAAAACCAACATTGATGGAGTTTTTCATAGAATGTGGTATATGCATGACTAATGACATATTTTTCTTTTCTGTATATTTAATGAATTTTTATTAATATTTTGGTTAAAGCAAATTTAGAAATATGTCTCAATTTTCTAATTCTGTAAATATTTTTCTTTTTACAATACTGAGAACTGGATCGAATAGAAAAGAAAAATGTCTTGAACAAATTTAGATAGTTTTTCTGACTCAGTGTGGTTATAAAACTTTATCACAAGGAACACAATCTCCACACTATAGACAATTCTTTTCTCCAATAACACATTCAGTGTTTGTTGCAATAATTATCTTACATTAAGATCTAACTCTAGATACTTAAGGGACACTCCAGAGAAGTTGGTTGATCGTCATGTTTAACCAGACATTAGTGTTTATGTAGAATGTGGGTGAAAAAAAAAATGTTAGTAGGGTGTTAATTGAGCTGATTAGATGAAAGGAGTAAGAGCTGTTCATCACTGAGCTGAGAAATAAGGAACGTAGTGCACATGTGTGCAGATGCACCGTCTATGCTTCCTTCTGTCTTCATCTTGCAGGGTTGAGACTGCAGCTCTGTGATGCTCCAAAAGGACCCCGTCTGCCTGAGGAACCCAGCCCTGGGTCTTGCCTGATTTTGGGGGTCTAACTTCCTGCAGCAGCTTTTGGGCTCTTCATCACAGGACTTTGGGGACTTATCCCTCAAGTCAAAAATGTGAAAGAGAAGAAATGATACATATAAACACCAGCGTTCAGGCAGATTCACAATCAGCTCTTGGCACCATTCTCAGGTCTTTGTCTCTTGGAAACACAACCTTACAGGCATACTTCTTAGAAAATTTAAGAAGTGTTGAAGAAAGAAAACCATGTCAGGAACTCTGTACTAATTAATTTTGTCATTGTTTTTTTTTTTTAATTAAAAGGCAGTCATTGTGCTTTCGCGTACACTTCTCAAACTGGTTGTGGTGAAAAACCAGTGAAACCAAGGGTCTTTATGACTTCAATTAAATTTAGTTTTAAATCTACCTCTAGAAATTATCTCTGTATCTATGTCATCCATATCTATATCATCTCTATCTCTATATCTATATCTATCTACCGTCTGTTTATATCTATCTATATCATCTATTTATCTATCTATCTACCTACCTATCATCTATCTATCTCTATCATCTACCTAAATGTATATATAGGCGGTCCAGAAAGTATCCAGCCAGCAACCTATTCTTGTTATACTGACAATAGCTGGATTTTTCCCCCCAGACAACATGCATGTATGTGCATACACACACACACACACACACACACACACACACACACACACACACACACACACATTCTCAGAGACCAA
>PVKE010013388.1:0-10625 GCA_004027555.1 Craseonycteris thonglongyai | reverse complement strand
GCTTCTGATCCTAGGTAAAATGACCCCCTAGCTACTTCCCCATGAAACCAGACAGAGGGACACCAGAACAGACTTCAGAATTGTCCTCAAGACCTGAAGAAATGATTTATTACCCTTACACCTCCAACCAATCAGTTCCCAGCACAACCCCAAACCCCTAACCCACAGTGTATTGTGAATTTGCCCTGTATAATCTACAACCTACACACCACTAGGGAGTTCAGGCGCTTGCGCATTCGATTCCCGGTCTACGTGGGACACCATTCGTAATAAAATAGCCAATATGTCTCCACTACAATTCTCAGTTTTTAGTGTTTGGCTCTGCTCGGGCAGGGTCAATAAACTTTTTTCTGTTTAATAACACCAGTTCTTTCGTTTTTGTTGGAATTTCCAATCCATTGCACAGTTATGCTCTTGGAAAGTATAGTAAAAATGAATCACAATAAGACAAAAACAAGGAAATAAAATATATGCCTAATTTTTAATAATCTATTCAACAACAAAAAATTACTCTGAAATTACCATAAAAGTTTCTAGACTTTCAATTTTTGTATTTATCTGGTATTTTTTTGCCTTTTTCTTTTTTTCAACCAGCCCTGCTCCACAGATTCCACATCTTATAGCAGTACATTAGTGCCCTGGTTAGATTAGTAATTTTACAGATAAGTGAAAGCTATTGATTGTTTTAATTTAAAAAAAACAACAAAAACTTATTTTTTTCAGCAGGGGATGATTCCTATAGAAACCTCTACCCTCCATAGGCTCTTCCAAGTAACAGTAGAATTTTAAAATCTGAGGGGAAAACAAGAACTGTGTGAATAAATTCAGCTTATACACACATATTTTTGAAAAATCAATAGAACTTTAAAGTTGTTTTGATTCCCAGAATATTTTCTTGGTTCTTCCGAGAAGAAGTAATATTATATCTTTGCTAATTAATCATTACTCTTTCCTGAATTTAGGGTAAAATAAGTTAAGTTTGTAGCTATACTCAGGGGTCTCATATAAATGCACAATATCTTATACACTGAAACAGATACCAAAAATAGAGAATTAAGCACATGTGTACAGTTATGAGCTTAGTTTATGAGGCCAATCTACTTGGATTCAAATCTTTAACCCCCATTAGTTATTCACTGTTTGACCTTGGGCAAGCTACTTAATATCTTTGTACCTCAGTCCCTTATCTGTAAATTAAAAAATATAAAACGCCTATCATATAACTCTGAGAGTTATGGCAGCATTAAATAAAATGCTAGAGTTTTTGAAAGCTTTGTCGCTTAAATCTTTTTTTTTTAAGATTTATTTTTATTATTTTTGTCAGAGAGAGAGAGACAGAGAGACAGAGAGAGACAGAGAGAAGGGGTAGTGTCTAGAGCAGTCTCCATAGTTGTACGTCATTAGCTTTCTATATAGTTTCATTCCATAGGTGGGTGCAGGGCTGCATAGAGCAAGAACTGGTCTGGGGGCCTTCCACATGGGAGGCACACCCACAAGAGCTGGGGGCCTCCCACATGGGAAACTTGCCACCTTGAGAACCAAACTAGGGGCACAGCACAGTTCAGCATATGGGTCTGCACAGACTGGGGCAGGGATACAATCCTTGGACCTCGGGGCTGCAAGATGAGTGTTCAACCCACTGAGCCATCCCAGCTTCCCTCACTTAAATCTCACATACTATTATTATTTGGACATTTCTTTTTAGGCTGTAGACTAAAGCATACTTTCAAGATCATTTTAATGACGAGGACTCAAGAAATCAAAACTTTGGTTTCTGGTTCCAATCAAGATGGGATAAACACATTCCACCCTGTCTCTTTCCCCAACTGCAGCTAAAACCCCTGGACGTAATGCAGAGGGCACCCCACTGAAGATTCTGAAAAGGAAATGATAGCAGACAAATTGGAGAAAGAAACCAAAACTTGAACTACCACCAAACCAGTGGTGAACTTCCCATGTTTCCTCTCAATATTGCATGGCAATGAACTCAAAGGCAGCCTAAAGCCTGGGACTATGCAATGAATGTGAACAGAAACATCTCCAAGAGACATTCTCTATTTCTTGGATAATTTAAAGTAGATAGGGGGTTTCCTAGAGTCAGATAAAGTGGGGGAAGTAGTGTGTCTGTGTTTTTCTCTGTTGTCTCTCACCCCAGTCCTTAGGCAACCACAAAGTTTTAGTTACAATGGCGGTAACTGGTCAGGCAGGCAGCTGAAACTCAAAGGAAGGAACACTTCTCTTTGACCAGAGGAACTCTAGTCTCAAGAGCATAGGGAACTGCCCCATTCTCTAGATACTCTCTTGCTGCTTGGCCCCAGAGACCAACAGTCATGGAAATTATGCAGCTGAGTGGGGAATCTGAAGTCATGGCTTACTAGACAGACAACCATGAAAGGTGTTCTTATGAGACAGAAAGTGACAGGGAGATCACAGAGAGGAGGAAACTCAGGACAATAATTCCAGGAAGTTGTTATGAACCCTTGGTTCAGTCACAAGTTGTGCATGTTTAAATATGACTAATCAGCATAGCAAAAGCTCTGAAATTGTGGCATATACCACTTCTCAGGTCCTAGACTGCTACTGAGAGGTGTGCACAGGTCCAAACAGCACTGCAGAGACTTTAAAAACTGAACAGACTTTGGAACTACAATTTACAGAAGGCAGGTAAGAATTTGTGATATGACTCTGTCAGGGTCAATTACTACCAAAATGAAGAAACAAAAAAATAAAATCAATATTCTCCATTAAATTTAAACAAGGAAATAACAAACAAACATAAGATTCAAAATTTTTAGGATAACATTCAAGAAATCATGTCAAATACTCTTGAATTGAATAAAAAGATAGAATGTCTCAGCATAGTATCAGAAGAGATAGAAGCATAATCAAAGGTAAACTTGAGAACTGAAAAGGAAAAAACCAATAATAAAAACTAAAAACTCAGTGGATGGATTCAAGAACAGAATGGAAACGACAGAGGAAAGAATCAGTAAACTGGAACCTAAATCAATAGAAAGTATCCAATCTGAAAAAGACTGAAGAAAAAATAAACAGATTCTCAAGGATTTGTGGGATAATACTAAAGTAGACATTCATGTCATAGAAAGAGAGTGGTTAAGAAAAACTTTTTTAAAATAACAACTGCATACTTCACAAATTGGGCCAAAGACATAAACTTAGAGTTTCATGAAGCTCAGTGAAAGCTAAACAGGATAAATGGAAATAATTTCATGACCAAAAACAACATAATCAAACTTCTGAAAATCAATGACAAAAAAATCACGAAAGCTGCCAGAGAAAAAGAAAACATTGCCCCCCACCTTCTCTCTGTCTCTCTCTGTCTGTCTCTCTCTGTCTGTCAAAAAACAATAAAAATAAATCTTTTAAAAGAAAGAAAGAAAAAAAGAAAGAAAACATTGCATGCATTTGGGTGACAATATTGAATGATGGCAGATATCAGAATCTGGGTAGCAGTGAGCTGAAAGCAGGGGGGACAGGCATTTATAAAGTACTAAAAGAAAGAAGTATCAATCCAGAATTTTATATCCAATAAAATTATCCTTTAGGAATGAAGGCAAAATATATTCTCATATGAAGGAAAACTAGAGAAATTGCCAGCATAAACGCTCTTAAAGAAATGCAGGGGAAGCCAGGATGGCTCAGTGGTTTAAGTGCTCAATTTGCAGCCCCAGGGACTGAGGATTGAATCCCAGTCCCCACCCAAGCAGAACCATATGCTGAACTAAGGTGTGCTTCCCATGCAGAAGGCCCCCAGCTTGGCTCTCACCCCCCCTTCCCGGTTCAGCCCCTGGCTTGAGGGGGTGTGCGTCCCATGCTGGAAGCCCCCAGCCCACCTGTGTGAAATAAAACATCGTCAAAAACTGATGATGTACAACTATGGAGATGTCTCTGGGCCGTCTGCCTTCTCTCTGTCTCTATCTGTCTCTGTCAAAAGCAATAAAATAAATTTTAAAAAATGCAAAAAATTCTTCAGACTAAATAAATAAAAATGTCACTGGAAGGCAACTTGGAACATCAGTAATGAAAGAAGAGGGACAGAGATAATAAATATCAGATTAAATATAATAGACAAATTTCCCCTTTAAGCTCTTTGAAATATATATAAGGTTTAAAGCAGAAATTTTAACAGTCTGATGAAGTTTTCAATATATATAAATAAAATATGTATTACAACTACAACACAAAAGGGAAAAGAAAAGAACCTATAAAAGGATAAAGTTTCTATAATTCCACATGAAGTAGAAAAATATTAATTCTAAGTGCCCTGTGAAAAGTTATGTATGTATATTATAATTCTTAGATCAACAAATACCAAAAAAATTGTAGCTATTGTTAAACACTGAACAATAACCCAAACTGAAATGCAAAAAATATTCTAGTAATTCAATAGAGGGCATGTAGAAGAGAAAAAAGAAGTGAATAAAAAAACTGCACAGGAAAAGAAAAAAATTATATCATGGTAGATTTAAATCTAAATATATCAATAATTATATTAAATTTAAATTGTCGGAACATAACAATTAGAAAATATTTTTCTCATAATAAATTTTTTAATGTCTATGGCCTAATTACATGATATCTAAAAGAAACTTGTGTATGACATAAATAACCCCCTTTTTTATAGTATAGTATAAGTGGATGTGTTGTCTTAGTAACCTTTGTGTTCCAGGTTTCCTGAAGTGAAATGGCCCATCGACTGACAAGGGAACAGTGAGTGAGAGCAGTGAAGCTGCACTATCAATACCAGCACAATGGAGCAGTAACTGCTCATTTGTTATGTGAAGAACCTGGCATACAATGAGTTGTAACATCGCAAGTCTGATCAGAAAGTTTGAGGCAACCAGCAGTGTGCATGGTGCCAAAAGATCAGGAAGACAAGTTTCAGTGATGACAGAAGAAAAGGCTGCTGAATTATGAGAATCATTGTCACAAAGCCCTCAAAAAAACTAGTAAGCATCTGCCAGGGGAACTTGGGATTAGTGACAGATGTGTTCAAAGGTTGCTGGACAAAATGAAAATGAAGCTATCCATACCACTATTGCTACAGTCCTTACATGGAGATTCAGACGAAGGGGAGAATTTTATGAAAGATTTTTGGCCACATTATGTGAGGATGAGAACTTTCCAACCAAGACATGGTGGTCAGATGAGGCTCCCTTCAAATTGAACCGCCATATTAGTCACCATAATTGTGTGCATTGGAGTGACGTGTATCTACATGTTATCTTAGAGAAAGACACAAACTTACCAGGGATAGCATTTTGGGCAGTGATTATTAGTCACGGGTATAATTGGGTCAGTGTTCTTTGATGGTTTTGTCCATCAGAATAATTACCTGCATGCCCTATAAACAGAATTGTGGCCTAGAGTTGAACAAGGCATATAGTATGTTAGAACATGGTTAGACATGCATTTTGAAGGGAGATGGATAGGGTGACGAGGGCTATTGGAGTGGTAGCCTCAATCCCTGAACCTAACTTTGCCTGATTTCTTTTTGTGGGTTGTCCTTACAGGTCCTGTGTACAACACCAAGCCCAGCAACAATGATGAACCGAAAGACAGAATTTGGGACGATTTTGACATTTTGCTGATATTACTGTAGAATTATGCTGTAAGGCTTGCTTGAGTGAGGTTGGTAGGATACATTGATGTCTTGCACGAGATGAACAGCAATTTGATATTTCATCTAAAATGTCATATAGTGTGCTTTAGTGTGCTACTGTTATGTCACAGAATTACATGCTTATGATTTTGTAATAAAAGATTTGGTATAGATTACCATCTCATAAAAATGGGTCGTTACTTTTGCTGGACCATGTGTGTGTATGAGTGTGTGTACGTGTGTGTGTGTGTTGGGGAGTGGGGTGGTTCTGGATGGCTTAAGTCAAAGGATGAAAAAACATATATTATGCAAACACTAACCAGAAAGATACAGGAGAACTGAACACCACCATCAATTAACAGGATATAGTAACATTTATAGAACACTCCACCCAACAGTAGCAGAATGCACATTCTTTCCAAATACACTTGAAACATTCTCAAGATAGGTCATATCTTGGTTATAAAACAAATCTTAACAAATTCAAGTGAATTTAAATCATACAAAATGCATTGCCTGATCATTATGGAATTAAAAAAGAAATCAGTACCAGAAAGATAACTGAAAAATATCCAAATACTTGGAAATTAAAGATCTACTTCTAAATAACCTATTAGTCAAAGAGGAAGACTGAAGAAAGTCAGAAAATATTTTGAACTTAAAAGTTAAAATATAAGAATATTGATATTTGAGTGGTGCAGTTAAATTAATACTTAGAGGAAAATTTATAGCATTAAAATGCTATTTAAAAATAAAATTGTCAAATCAACAATTTATGATGCACTGTAAAAAACTAGAAAAAATCCCAATGCAAGCAGAAAGAAGATAACAACAAAGTTATGATCAATTAAGTTTGAAACAATGAAAACAGTGGGAAAAAAATCAGTAAAACCAAAAGCTGGATCTAAGATCAATGAAATTGATAAAGCTGTAGTTAGAGCAACAAAAAAAAGAAGAAGAAACAAATTGCCAAAATTAGGAATGAAAGACAGACGATCACTAGTCTCTGTACATTAAAAAGAAAAATAAAAGAATATAAAGAAATCTGACAACTTAGATACAATGGGATAAGAAGTAAATGCCTCACTTTGGAAAGTAATAAATAAAATGATCTCTACTTACTAATTATTGTCTGTGTAGAAATCCCAAGGAATTTACAAAAACTCCTAGAACTTCTAAGTGCAAAACATTTTGAAACCAAAGCAAAGGAGATATATTAATGGAAAATAAATACATAAAAGATATTCAGCACCACTAGCCACTATGGAAATGCAAGTGAAAAACACAGTAACATACCACTCTACACTTATTAGAATGGCTTAAATAAAAAATTTAAGAGTGACAATAGTAAGTGCTAATGAGAATGTAAAGGAAGTGAAACTTTCATACATTGCTAGTCGGAATTCAAAATGATACAGACACTTTGGAAAAACAGTTTGTCAGTTTCTTATAAAGTTAAAGGGCACTTACCGTGTAACCCAGAAATCCTGCTCTTGTATATTAAAATTTGAGAAAAGAAACATTTTCACACACAAGTCTGTACACAAATATATATGAGGGCTGTCTATAAAGTATCCAGCCATGTAACTGCGCTTGTTATATTGACAATGGCTGGATTTTTTAACAGACAGGCCTCGTGCAGCAGTTCTATTAAAAACCAACCCAAACTGGAAACAACTTATGTGTCCTGTATTGGTGAATAGCTACATTCATGCAATGAAATTCTACTCAGCAATAAAAAGGAATGAACTATTATTGATTCACACAACACAGATGAATCCCAAAGGCATTACGCTGAGAGAAGGAAACCAAAGGTTACATATTCTGTGATTCCATTTACATGAAATACTGAGAGGAAAATTAGGAGGGGTGGAGAGCACATTTTTATTTGCCAGGGGTACATGTGGGAGTGTTTGACTACAAAGGAATATCATGAAGAATATTTTTGAGTGAGAGGGTTGTTTTGTATCTTCAGTGTGGTGATAGTTATATTAACATGTTAAAACTTATAGCAGTATACACTCAAAAAAGGCCAATTTTACTCCACGTAAATTGTAAAATAATAATAAATGACTCTAAATATTTTACTTCATTTGTTCGTAATTCATGTGAAACACTGGAAAGCAATTGTAACCATTTAAATGCACCACTTTTCCTAGCTCAAAGATCTAAAATTATTTTTTTATTTCTGTACTTGGAATTAATGAGATAATGTTTGTGAAATGTTTTGAGCTCCTTAAAAGGAAGTTGCTATGCAAATATAAAGTGTTATCATTACCCAGACACTATTTTTTATTTTGCTTATACAATGAAGTTTATGGTCATCTTCATTTTTCACATTAGTTTTAATGAATTGTAACAATAAAACGTAGTAGCCAAGATATAAAATGAAGCACATGCGTTAATGAGGCTAAAACTATGTTAGAATTTGAAACATCAGTCTGTCTAAAGATAATTGGCTCTAATGATTATTTCTCTATGTACACAAGCTACAATTTTTATGAAGTCCAAGTGTAGCTTATTCTGCACTTTTCCCTACAGAGCATATTACAAGTCACTCTCTCCTCTGAGTTGTTCTTAGTTTATCTGCATGTCTGAGACAGGGAATCAAGTATGAAGAGAAAATTCACATCTGATAGTAAAAGTGTTTGCTATCCTCAAAAGGAAGTAAGAACAGTGTAGTCAGTTTAATTAACTCTGCTTATATTATTTTTTTGTTAAGAAAAAGCCTTTTAATGTCTTTATGAACATAAGTATAACAAAATGACATTTAAATTCTTGGATTCCAAACAAAAACCTCACTACCTATTCCTTAAGTGCAAAAAGAAGAATTCCACAATTCCTCTTGATAAAATCACCAGTAACTTTCTACTTATTTGGGTAGGAATTGTGAAGTCTCCTTCCTGGTTTTTGAGGTTTGATCATCTAGTTCTGCTTAACATAGATAATGTTATTTCTTGGGTCTACCTCCAAATTAACCATCTATTTAATCAGGAGCTTTTCCTCTATTCATATCAGGATAATTCTTATTTCTGCACCTTTACTCAAGCGATTCCCCCTGCTCCTCTGCCTTCATCTGAGGGATGAAAGCTCCTGCAAAGAATCAGTTTGTTGGAGATTTTGCACAAGATACATACATATGGTTATGCTCAGGTATTTGCCTCTAATAAGCCATGTCTCTGTAGAAGGCAGTGGAATCCAGTAGTCAACCAATACTAGACAGTTCTCTACCTTCAAGACAAATTATCAGGAGAAAATAAAAATAATCTATTTGAATTGCCTTAAAAATTGAGATTATTAGGTGCCCAAAGCTCAAGGAAAGCTTACCCTCAGTTCTCAGACCCAGCCAGGCTAAATATTCAAAAGGAAAAGATCCAAGCGTTTTATATTCAAAAACAGCATATGATATGAAGATTCTTTCATGTACCAGAAAAAGAAAAGCTTAATTCAACTATCTTACTATTTTACTCAAGGTTAAGTAACAAGTTTTGCAGCAGGGATATCCACACTTTTCAGCAGAGAGTAGCTGGTAGCACAGATTTTATTAAAAAATAAAAAGTAAAAATCATTTATTGTCAAAAGCTCCTGGACACAAACTATGGCACAAAGGAAAGCCAGAGAAGGATGTGGCTTTTTTTCTTCCAAAGTAGAATTTGCCCCACAGAATTAGAAAACATAGGCATCATTGACACCTTGCTGACATTCAAATTATACCATACTTTCATAAACTTTATGATTAGAGATAAGTTAGACAATATCCTGTCCAGCTTCTTATCTTGCTCAGAAATAAGAAATGAACTCCAAGCTAAGCAAAATAAGCCAGACAGGAAAAGTCAAGAACCGTATGACACCACTCATAACTATATGTGGGACATAAAACTGAAAGCAACAAAGGAACAAGACAAACAAAAAAACAAAACCTCATGGACAGAGACAATAGTTTAGTGGTTACCAGAGGGGGAGGGGGAAAGGTGGGTAGTAAAGGAGTGGGGAGTCGATGGAAGGAAAACTCACTCTGGGTAGTGAGCACACAATGCAATATATAGATGATGTATTATAGAATTGTACACTTGAAACCTGTACAATTTTACTAACCAATGTCATGCCAATAAATTCAATAAAAAACAAACAAAAAGCAAAACAAATACAAACAAAAGAAGAAATGGACTTCAAAGAGGTGAAAATTGTTTCTGTCTAAGCCCTAAAATTTATATCTGTGGTTCAGAAATGTGTGGGGTACATAGAAATCTTACTGAATAGTACTTTCTGAATTTCTGGACCCCATGGCTTTTGTAACACAAAAGAATTTAAATTTATCTTTTAGGTAACAGGGAGCAGAGTATTTAAAGATTTCAGAATGTGTGACTATGATGAAAGCAATTTTGAGGGGAAAGTCTGGCAGTGGTGTGTTGAGTGGAAAGGAGAAAGAAGTGCCTAAAAGAAAAGAATATACTTAGAAATCTACAGTGCAGTCAATTTGAGGGTTAACCAAGAATAGTGATTATAGATGTATTGAATTTAAATCATGGTGGGACCTCTGGATAGATAGATATATTCTATAAATCCATGGAGAGCTGAAACTGGATTATTGAGAGTTTGTGGTAGTAAACAGTGATTTGGGAGTGCTAGTTAAAGTAATAGTTGAATTCATGGAAATAAGTCATATCTGAAGGAGAGACTATTAAAAGAGAAAATAAGAGAACCTTGAGAAAAGTGTACAAAGGTAGGAAACATCAGTTGAGCTGCAACACATGCCAGTGATTAGGCTATGAAATTTAAATACTTGTCTTACTTAGTTATCCCAACTGCACTCTAAAATAGGCATGGTTGCCATTCTACTTTCTCTTGAGTGGACGCTGATATAATAGTTTAAGTTCACTTAACAAAGCTTGCAGTCAGTATTCAGATCCATGCCTGTTAAGCTTCAAAGTCCATGCCCTTTCCTATAATTCATTAAAATAAATGGAGATTGGACATCAGAGGAAGATGGTCACAGGGAATA
>PVKE010013387.1:0-36664 GCA_004027555.1 Craseonycteris thonglongyai | reverse complement strand
CTTTTTGACAGATAGAGAGAGAGACAGAGACAGAGACAGTTAGAGAACCAAACTGTGGGAACTCCCCAGTTCAGCACGTGGGTCCTGCCTGGGCCGGAGCCGGGATTCGATCCTCGGTCCTCATGGCCTCAAAGCGAGCGCTCAACCCGCTGAGCCGTCCCGGCTTTCCCCAGTATTCTTTTCTTGTAATGCAACCCACTGTGTGTCCGAACATCCATCTATGCCTGACTCTATCATCCCAGTGAGACTTGAGAGGCATAGGGAACTGATGCAAACAACTTGTGACTTCTTATTTTGCCATGAGTAATAAAGTTCTCTGTCCTTGACCCAGGAATCCCATGACAGTAACAGTCTAGCTTATTAGCTTTTAAGTACGGTACAAGCCTAGATCCTTCCCAAAGGGTGACTTTACTTATCATAGAATCTCTAATGGCAACATTTCCAAGTTAACTTCTTATACTAAATAATAAGTACAGTGAAAACAAAGATTCAGCCTTTATGCTCCTATTTTTGCTTTCTTCCATCTACTACATTGTTCCACTTCCTAGGAAATATCAAATGCCTACCTCAGTACCTTGCTGATCATTTATGCCTTTATTTAGTACATTCTAATTTCACAGCTTCTCTTTACCCAATTCCCTACTCCTATCAATGTTTCTTTCAAAAATAGTTTTGAAAATCCTTGACATTACCTCCAATGTGTACTTGTTTCATATCACCAAACAATTAACTCAGGAACAGCTAAATGGAAGATTTGCATAGGACAAGGTATGCAGGACAGGGGCACACAGCTTTCACGCTCAGTGCGCTTGCTATTCTCCCCGAATCTTCATGTTACCAACCTGGAGGCTCTCCAAATCCATCCTTCTGGATTTTTATGGAGGCTTCATCATGCAGACATAATCGATTAAATTATTGGTCATTAGCTCCATCCCCTTCCCCTCTGAAGGTTAGGGGAGTGGAACTGGAAAGTTCCAAACCTCTCATCACATGGTTGGTTCCCTGGTAACCAGCCCCTATCCATAGGTGTTTTCCAAAACTCACCTCATTAACATAAACTTATGTGTAGTTGAAAGGGTTTTTTTCGGAATATCAAGACACCTTACCACTTAGGAAATCCCAAGGGTTTTAGGATCTCCCTACCAAAAATGGAACAAAGACCAAATATATATTTCTTGTTATAAATCACACTATCACCTAACCCCAAGACAAGGCTAGGTCCCTGTTATGTGCTTTGTAGACCATATCACAATTGGAATGATGGTATGTTGTGTGATTTGTTTTAACACTGCTCAGCTGAAAGTAGAGAAAATGAGTGGGTGGCTAGGAAAGAATGGTGGGATGAAGGAGGTCATGCAAGAGTGTGAGCTTACTAGAGTTCTCTAGAGAAACAAAAACAATGTATTATTGTTCTCTCTCTCTTGTAATCTTGAGAAGATGAAAAATGTGTTTCATAGGATCTATATTGTCAACTAAAATAAGCCTACTCAGAGAGAGAGAAAGAGAGAAAGAGAGAAATTGATTTTAAGAAACTGCCTCACACAATTGTGGGGGCTGGCAAGTCTGAAATCTGTCGAGCAGACCAGTAGGCTGAGAACTGGCAGGGTTTCTAGGATGCAATTTTGAGAATTCTGTCTTCTTCAGGAAACCTCCATCTTGTTTTAAGGCCTTCAGCTGACTGGATGAGGCCCATTAACATTATGGAGGATAATTTGCTTTACTCAAAATCTACTGATTTAAATGTTAATCACATCCAAAAAGTGATTAACCTTCACAACATCTAGACTGGTGGTGTTTGAATAAACATCTGGGTAGAACAGACTACCTAAGTTGACACATAAAATTAACTATCTCACACAAGCTGGTCCAACCCGCGGGCTGCATGGGTCTCAGGATGGCTTTGAATGCATCATAACACAAATTCATAAACATTCTTAAAACATGAGATTTTTCTTTTTTTATTAGCTCATCAGCTATCGTGTTAATGTATTTTATGTGTGGCCCAAGACAAGTCTTCTTCCAATGTGGTCCAGGGAAGCCAAAAGATTGGACACCCCTGATCTAACATATCTAACAGTATGTCAATAGTGAAGCCAAACAAGTAATTTTCAATGAAGCAAATTCAGTGACAAGGCCAGGCCTTGGCAAACTTTTTCAGGGCAAAGGCTACTACTTCTCCAAGTGTCATGGTCCAATAGCTATTTATTTTATTATTCAGGTGGTCACCCCAAAATTGCTTGGCAGTCCACCAATGGAACATGATCAACATCTTGCCTAGCCCTGGACTAGGCTCTAACAGGTATAGCTCATTTTATTGTGCTTTGCTTTATTGTACCTCAAAATGGGTATATTTTTTACAAATTGAAGGCAAGACCCTCCACCAGCAAAAGGATTATGATTCGCTTTATTGTGATAGTCTAGAACTGAACACACAGTATCTCCAAGGCATACCTGTACTTGAAACCCCAAGAAAGAAAAAGCATTAGAGATTCAAGTGATGCTTTAGGGCAGGGGTGTCCAACCTTTTGGCTTCCCTGGGCCACACTGGAAGAACTGTCTTGGGCCACAAATAAAAAACACTAACAACAGCTGATGAGCTAAAAAAAAAAGAAAAAATTGCAAAAAAATCTCATAATGTTTTAAGAAAGTTCACAGATTTGTGTTTGGCCACGTTCAAAGCCGTCCTGGGCTCCATGTGGCCCGTGGGCCACTGGTTGGACAAGCTAGTTTACATTATCATTCACTTTTGGTGTTGCAGAATCTATGGGTTTGGACAAATGTATAATGACATGTATCAATCATTATATAGAGTACAGTTAACTCTTGAACAACACAGGAATTAGGGGTGCAAACCCCCTACGCAGATGAAAATTCATGTATAACTTTTGACTTCCAAAAACAACTAATAGCCTACTGCTGATCAGAAGCCTTACTGATAGCATAAAGTTAATAAGGAAAGTACTTTTACTGTATTTACTGAAAAAAAAATCACATATACATGGGCCTGTGCAGTTCAAACCCATGTGCTCAAGGGTCAAATGTATTTTTCACTATCCTAAAAATTCTGTGCTCTACCTAATCACCCCCCTATCTCTCCCTTAATTCCTGGCAATCACTGATCTTTTCATTGTCTCCATAGTTTTACATTTTCTAGAACGGCACAGAGGTGGAATTATACAGTATGTATTCTTCTCAGATTGGCTCCTTTCACTCAGTACTACACACTTAAGTTCCCTCCATGTCTTTTCATGATTTGATGGCTCATTTTTAGGACTAAATAATATTCCATTGTCTGGATGTATCCCCCATTTATTCATTTACCCACTTTAACCCACAATTTTGGGAATGTAAGCCTTCTCTTCTGTGACACTCCCCATTCCCAGTAATGTTTCCATAGAACTTGCCACTATCATAGTACTTACTTAGCATTGCATTTCTAATTACTTTATTTGTCCCTCCTACTCAGTCAGCAGCTTTCCCTAGTTCATAAAAGATGACCTATTTATCAAAATGCCTGGATCAGGGGAAGCTGGGATGACTCAGTGGGTTGAGAGCTCGCTTTGCAGCCTCAAGGACCGAGGATTGAATCCCGGCCCCGGCCGTTTGGACCCATGTGCTTAACTGGGGAGTGCCCCCAGTTCAGTTCTCACTGGGGTGAGGCCCCGGCCCAGTTCCTGCCCTGCGCAGCCCAGCTCCCACCTGTGGAATGAAACTATGTGGAAAAACCGATGATGTGCAACTGTGGAGACTGTTCTGGGCCCTCCCCCTTCTCTCTGTCTCTGTCTCTGTATCTCTCTCTCTGTCAAAAAAAAAAAAAAAAAAAAGCCTGGATCAGAGATATAAGATCTGACTAGCTGGTGCCAAGTATGGGGCCTGGATATGACTGTCACTATGCTGTTCAGCACAATGCAATAAAAAAAGTCAGTATTCTTTTTTAAAAAGCATGCACACATACTTAATTACATATATTTATCACCAACACATTACAGTGAATTCACAAAAAAGTAGGCATAGTTTAGTTCACAATATGATGCTGCAAAAACACATTTTTTATCTTCTCTGAAGTTTACAATATTCTACTTCTATAAATTTAAAGCAGTTAAACATTTCAGATTAAATTGGTAAAAAACTATAATTCAGACTTCAGAAACTTGTGAAATAAAAGTCCATGATGGAGCAACATTAAGAAATTTGTAGATTACCATAATGTCATAGTACCATGTTTCTTTATAAAAGCATTTCAATAAAATAAAAACTATGGAAAACGAAGTCAAATAAGAGATTTTGGTTTAGTACTTTCCCTGAGTCTCTTGTTTTAAAACTCAAAAATAAGGCTGTTCAAAACTGACCTATAAATCCTGCCTCCTTCCCACTGCTGTGAGAAATGCATTAAAGAGGCTATGCACTCAAATGGTCCCAGGGCGTTAGTTAAATGCAAATTTGTTTGTGTCACTGCCACAGGGTTATCTGACCCACTGCTGCCCGGCTGTACATTGGCTCAAAGAGCTACCAGAATTTTACCTTGGCCTACCATTACATAATATGTGAGACGATATACCAAATGAGACAAAAGTATTCAGTTATTAATAAATATTAAATTTCTAAATGGATTTGGAAACTATATACATCAAGTTATGATAACTCAGAAATTACAATTTTTGTTTTAAAAATCTTACATAAAAAGAAGTTGGGCAATTTGTCTCAAAATTTAAATCTTAGATGACACAGAGAAAACTTCAAAAACATAAAATTTATTACTTCCAATAAAACCAAGTAGAAAAAAAGCGGTAAGCTGAGGTCTGGAATGAGGTGGGTCCATCTCCTTGATCCTTTAATAAAACTGGGCCCTACAGTATCTCTACTTGATCATATAATTGCAGTGATGTATATGTGTATGCACATATAGATGTATATATGCTTGTAAATGATCAAGCACTTCATTCAAAAGTATATAAGGAATCAAATTAAGGATTAAGTACATTTACTTCAAATGTACTAGGTTACTTGCTGGACTTTATATAATAGTATAAGGATACTAAGTAGTATGGATCACACTTTCTAGTCAATTAAACTTTGTCCACATTGTTTTTACAATCATTCTTAGAACATCTCAAAGACAGGTGGCAAAGCACTACTAAACTGTATGTCTCCCTTCACAATGAAATCTCAATTGCAAACTAATAGCCAACATTTTGAAGGGTAATAATCATGCACTGTCTTAAAACTGAGGGGTGAAACAAGAGCTCTAATCACCAAAAGTATGACACTCACATTCCTATTAATTATTTTAGTACTGTAAGCACCCCATTGCACACAGGTGGGGGGAAAATGAGGCACAAAAGGGCATATGTCTGAAACTTAGGGAAGCTGAGGTCATAACTACAATCAGAATTTTAGAAGCTTGATACCTTTGGGGTACAGTGGGTTTAAGATTTGCATGAAATGTATTTAATTCACCTGTCCTGTGTGCATCATACCATCTTAGTCTAGCCTCTTGCAAATTCTTTAAAGCATGGACCTGGCAAATGCCACTTACCACCTGCTTTCTCTAACCAGGTGAAAAAGACTAGCCAATGCTTGTGTTAAAAAAGAATACCAATATTGTTGTATTATATGTAATTAATAAGGTTCAGTTATGAAAATATTCCATAACTGAATTTCAATAACTCTCAAGAAACATTCCACAAAATTCTATAAGAATTTGTGGTAAGGTATAGTATCTGGCAATTGCCTCTAAAACAGAAAATTTACCTACCCTTTGCATTACTGTTGACAATCTCATAACTGATAGCCTCAAAGTACTAAACTACTAAATAAAACTGAAAGGATCATCCAAGTTCCTAGATAACTCCAAAATATTTATCTAGGTTTATTAAAGAAAGCATAGCACTTTGGTACCTCTTTCAGAAAAAAATCTTCAAACTTGTAAAGGTAAACATAACCATGCGGCATTTTACATTGTACCAAATGAGTAATAGTTAATGGATAAGATGTAATCACTGTAACTTCTTCACCAACTTTATATCTTGAAACATCGTATCTACCCCTATCAGCTACCAATCCAATTCCACAGGGTATTTTCCAGTGAGACAAGCTGTACAATGACTGTTCTTTTCAAAGCATTCCAGACCATTCCCATTTTCTTGAATCATAATATCTTGCTTCTTCACTTTCTGTTTTTTAAATGTTATCCCTTCTTGTACAGATGAAACCAGTCCTTCTACTGAAAGATACACAACACTGTTTGCCCCTAAGAGGAAAAAAGGAAAGAGAGAAAAAGAAAAAGAACATGAGATTTCTTTTGGAAAGGAAGAACTGCCTCCACAGGGAATAAATACAAACAGGAAAACCTAAGCCAGGAATGTAAATTCTCCTTTAGCCGCTCTTTAAAAAGTACATGTGTGGAAGCAGAAATCAGTAACATTGAGGCCTTTATTATTTTTTAAAAATTTAAATAGGAATTTAAGGGATAAGATAATTTACAATAGCAGTGCAGGCTTCAAGTCTAAAATGGATTCACAGGGCTTCAGGGGTAATTTTAATGATTAAGAAAATTGATTTTAAAGTCAAGATCTGGGTTCTAATTTATGCTCAAGGTCACTTACTTTGCCTAAGTCTATTTTTTTTAATAATTTTTATTTTTCAATTACAGTGGACATATAATATTATATTAGTTTCATGTGTACACCCCCAATAAATCTGGTACCCATCTGACACTATAGTTATTACAATATTATTGACTGTATGCCCCATACTGTACTATATATCCCCATGACTATTTTGTAACTGTGAATTTGTACTTAATCTCTTCCCCTTTTTCACCCACCCCTCCATTCCCACTCCCATTTGCAACTATCAAAATGTTCTCTTTATCTATGAGTCTGTTTCTGTTTTGTTTGTTCGTTTATTTTGTTCTTTAGATTCCACATATAAGTGAAATCATATGACATCTGCCTTTCTCTGTCTAACTTACTACACTCAGCACAATACCCTCTCGGTCCAACCAGGTTGTTACAGAAGGCAAGATTTTATTCTTTCTTATGACTGAGTAATATTCCATTGTTACATTCTTTTTGTTGTTGTTGTTACATTCAATATTATTACTGTGGTGCAGCTGTTTAGCTGCTGGGATGGCACAGTGCTGAGGGTTCTTCCCTCTCATGCCGGAGGTCCCTGGTTCATCAATATAGATATGTTCCTGGCAGGGTTAAGTTCTTACAATATTATATCAGTTGGGTGATGTTCAGAATACTTAACTGGTAAGGCTCAGGCATGCCCAGTCAAAAGAAACACTACCCTTAAACCAACAGTGGGAGGTACCCAGGCACACTGGCTGAACACTTATGTGATAGTTTATACCTCACCTGAATTTAATATACAAATGTCTTATCCAGGATAATCTAGATCTCCAAGTCTCCTGACTTCAATGAATTATTAAAGTTTTCATTTTTTTATTTGTACTCACATTCAAATTAGTCTATTAGAATCTGTGGTAACACTGTTTTTGTTTTTCTTGGGATCTGACCTTTAGGAGGCTTTGACTGATATGCTTACTGTTTCCTCTACCGGGAAACCCCTTCTTCCTTTTCCTCTGACCTTACCTTGACCTAGCTCTCCAACACAAAAGTTACTATGATGTCTATATATACCAGGCACTTTATTCAGAATAAGTTCAATATCTGCTTAACATTCACAACACACCTACTTTTAACAAATATTGAACACTTTTTTATTAAAAGTGTAAAGCCTGATAAGCTTTGGATTTTTTTCTCTTCATAAATGAATGAAGTTCATAGAAATTTTAATACCTACCTAGATGTTCTGCTAGATGCTCAAATTCTGCTTTATTGGCAATAAGCTCTTCTTTTGTTGGTATGTTTATTCCCATGAAGCATGGATATCTAATTGGTGGTGAAGCTACTCGAATGTGTACCTTGGCAAGAAATCATTTCACACACTCATTATTTTAACATTCATTGAAAGAATAATTATGCAAAATTCTGTCACTGACAAATATAACAGAGTATTTAATAACAACATATGGGAAATAAACCAAACTACAAAATTTCTTTTATTGAATAAGAGACAAAAAGGAATCCTGGAAAACCATGTGGTATATATATAGAACTCCAGTGTTCAATCAGAACTACTTTTAGAATTCATTCGTTACCAAAGAATCCTACTTGAGTAGCTCTGCTCTAGTTTCCAAAGTGTCCTGGATAAGAATTTCAAAATGTCAGCCACTTGTAAAGGAGGATTCTTTTTATAGAGCTGGACAACATTTCCTTCTGTCACCTACTGACAAGGACATTTCTTTCTTCTGATCTATTTCTCATCGTTTAGTGACTTTATATTCCTAGGACCACCTTCATTTTCTCTTGTAACACTTATATGACACTTTCACCTCTTTTACTTTACTACTTTAAAAATAAAAATACCAACAACCAGAATATAACCTAACTATTACGAAGAGCTATTTTTGTCTATTAGCTTGCCTGATTATTTTCTGTCTTTTGTCAGGTACATTTACATGGCAGTAATTGTCCAAATTTACTTTTTACCAGTCTTATACAGCAAAGGTTTTCCCATGTTATGCAGTCTTTATTATAGTTTCTAATGGATGTATCATATTTCATCATACTGATGTATCAGTTTACTAAATGATTCCCCACTGGATATTTTACCCATTTCTAGTTCTTTTGTTTGTTTTTGTCTATTCTTTCTTACTACCATAAGAGATGCTGGATTTACTTTATACTTTTCTGTTTTTATAACAAGATTTTCATAGATTTCCAAAAAAGATTATAATTGTAATTAGTCATAAAAAAGGAAAGTCATATTTACCTTTGAAAATTTCTCAAAATATAGTGTCAAAGTACTTTCTATATCACTTTCCCCTAAAATATTTTATTATTTAAATCTGTTCAACTATTAACTGTACATGATATCTTACTTCTATAATTTGAATTACTAAAATATTTAGAATTAGAGTAAGTTTTGGGATTTAAAAATATACCCTACTGTTTCAAATTTATTACACTAGAATTGGTTCTACATCTTTAAAAGAAAATAATCAATAATCTATAAATTTTAAAAGTATTGTATTTTATGGGTTTTGTTAGTTTTTATATTAATTTATTTAAAGACTTTAAGCTTTTATATTGAGATTTTTAATCTATTAAAGATTAATTTAGGGAATTGCCAGGATAGCTCAGCAGTTGAGCACATGCCTCGCAATATCGAGGTCCAGGGTTCATTTCCTGGGCCTGGCCTGTGCAAACCCATATTCTGAACTGCAGCAAAACCAGTAACTGCTGAGATGGAACAGCGGTGAAGGTTCTTGCCTCCCATGTGGGAGGTCCCCGGTTTAGTTCCTGCCCCCGCACTGTCCTACATCCACCTGTGTGGAATGAAACCATGTCACAACTAATGATGTACAACTATGGAGACTGCTTGGGGCCCTCCCCTTCTCTCTGTCTCTCTCTCTCTCACCTTCTCTCAAATAATAAAATAAATCTTAAAAAAAAAAATTAATTTAGTGTATAGTTGAGTGGTTATTACATGTTTTCCATGGTGCCGCAGTTATTCCTGAACCAACTTGATTTGAAAAATGTCAGTTTATTATACTGAACTATCTTTTTCATTCTCTGTGATGAATTGAAATTTTTATGCCAGTATCATATGTAATTATTGGTGCTTTAGGATATGTTTTAATATTACTTACCTCTTTTGCACCAGATTCTTTAAGCAACTTGATTATGGGTGAGATAGTATTACCTCTCACTATTGAATCATCTATAAGAACAATTCTTTTGCCTTTAAAGTTGTCCGACAATACTCCAAATTTTTTTGCAACACCAAGTTGTCTTAACCTCATGTTAGGCTGAATGAAGGTTCTTCCTACATATCGGTTTTTACACAGCACCTCCACATATGGAAGCCCACACTGAAAGAGAAGAAATAAAAGGACAATGAGCAGCAATATGCAGAGAACTCTAGGTTCCTGGTTTCTCTAGGTCATCATTCTGTTATAATATGTATGTAAAAATTTTAGATGTGGTCATTATTCTGAACTCTCCATTCAGATTACAATTTTCCTTCATTATTTAAACTGTATGAGGAAAAAGGCAAAAAACAAAACAAAACACATCATTGAAAGTAAATATACTTCGTGGGAAAACCAATTCATTTTGCTAGAATTTGTAATAGTTCTCTCTTGCATATTATTTCTCTATCTTGGGAGAGAACAACACTAAGCATATCAGGACATGGCAAAGAATAAATTACTGTTAGAAAAAAATTCACATATTTAAAATTTAGCAGAAGGAAAGGAATTAAAACCAGTAGGCTAAGGAGATGCTTTTTGAGGGACAGGAGCTGATTTATCCATCTTTCAAAGTCCTACTTCTCTAAAATGTGTGCACATTATTTATTTTAAAAATTAATAAATTAATCTTCCCAACATAGTGAATATAGGGTATTATACCCCAGGATCACAACAGTTTTATAATCTACCTGGTTATGAAAAATGAAATTAAGCATAATACTAAGAACATTATATAAAATGAACATAAATGACTTTATCATCACTTATGCTCAATGAGGAATAAGCATACCAGTGGCTGGTGAAGGTACTTCAAGAAGTAAGTTTTAATAGTAAGTATATATTACTACTAAATTCTATATGTAATTCATGATGTTATCTTTTTAAATTGATGATCATTTGCCTAGTCTTCAGGTGAATCTTTTTGTGGCCCCTCTAAAACAGTGCCATGGAATGAAAAGGCTGGAAAATAATTAACTCCTATAAAGAAACCAACATTATCTTTTTACTTACAATAAACTGAGTTTCTTTTTTTACACAGTGAGTTCTAATTCCACTGCTAGAACAATTTACTGAGCGTTAATTAAGAAAAAAATACCTTTTTTGCATAACCAAGAGCAGCAGGTGTAGCAGATTCCGGAACAGTACTAACCAAATCTGCATCCACAGGGGCTTCAATTGCCAGCTGCTGACCACAACGGTATCTGACTGTGTAAACCATTTGGTCTGGAATTTTTGGAAAAGGAAATAGGTTATTTTTACTTAGTATAATACAAAATAGCAGGGATGCCAGGATGGCTCAGGGGGTTGAGTGCTCACCTTGCAGCCCCAGGGTCCGAGTAGCAAGTCTCAACCCGTGTGGACACATATGCTGAACTGGAGTGTGCTTCCCATGTGGGAGGCCCCGCTCACAGGGGTGTACTTCCCACACTGGAGGCCCCTGGCTCGGTTCCTGCCCTGAATGGCCCCGCACCCACTTATGTGGAATGAAATTATGTCAAAAACTAATGACGTCCAATTATGGAGACTGCTCTGGGCCCTACACCTTCTTCTGTCTCTTTCTGCCTTTTTCTGTCAAAAATAAAAAAAATCTTTAAAATATATATATAGTGTATATAACTAGTCTAAGGAACTAGTTTTCTAGAATTCTATAGATTAAGTACAAAAAGAAAAGCAAGACATACGAAAACACTAAAGGGGAAATACATAAACTTGGGAATTCACTATTTTTAAAAACTTGACCTTAATACAGATCTGAAAAATCATAATCCTTACTCCCAAAAAGAAAACAAAATTTAAGCGTCAAATTAAAGGAAAAAATAGTGATCTTATGATTTGTAGGCTCATTCATATATCCATAACATATAATTATGTGCTTTCAAAGATCCAGGCAAGTCTTTGGGTCAAGAACTGCCATGTTTCAATGAGATAAATAACAGACTTATATTAATAAAGATATTACTTTATAATAAAGATATTACTTATATTAATAAAGATACTTACTTTCAAATATACTGTCTGGTCTTGCAAAATAAACATATTCAAAGATACAAAAAGCCATTGGGTTTCCTTCACACCTTGGTATAATATCAAGAGTTTGGACATTATGTCTGGATATTTCCACAATTTCTCCAGGCAAGACTTCACGGTGATATCTTGGAAAACAGGTTAAAGAAAGAAGACTTTAAATAAACCAGCCCTTAAGCCTGATAATAACATCTACAATAAAGTACACACAGAGTCCTTTCCCTTATAAAGGAAAAATGGTTCAATTCTAGAGATGGCCTTTAAAAATAAACAAGTAATATTCCTCTGGCAGTAATTTTTGTATATCTATACCCCTAAATTCTAACTTACAATTTAAAAAAAAAAGCCCTAAGTTTTATTTATTTTTTTAAAGACTAAAGAGAATATTTTCATCCTGGCTTAAATTTTTTGGTCATAACTACTCCTTATTGAGGAAAATTCTTCCTTTCTAAAATAAATCTCATGGCATTTTGAAAGCATGATGCCAGTTTCAGAATTAGAAGGTATTACTGGAACATTAATGTGAAAGTCAGTGCAATTGCTGAGCACCATGTACAAAAGAAACTGCATTTATAAATATGTCTTCTAGCAGATATCAAAAAGAAAACTTTCATGTAAAACTGAATTCTTGAAATGCTGGGATAGCTCAACAGGTTGCACACTTACCTTGCAACTGCAAGGTCCAGAGAGCAAATCCTGACCCCGGCCTGTGCAAACCCACATGCTAAACTGAGGTGTGCCACCCATGTCTGAGGCCCCCAGTTCAGTTCCCGCCCTATGCCAACCCACATCCACCTGTGTGGAATGAAACTATGTTGAAACTAATGATGTACAACTATGAAGACTGCCCTGGGCCCACCTCTTTTCTGTGTGTGTGTGTGTGTGTGTGTGTCTCTCTCAAACAATAAAATAAATCTAAAAAAAATAAAATGAAAAAAAAAAAATTCTTTTTTATCAATTTGGAAAAAGTTAATATACTAAATGAGACAAAGCTTACCTTGCACCAATAGATAAAAAGCTACAAGATTCTGAAGATACCACCCATCCTTCCGTTTCTAAAGATTTTTTCTCTGTAAAGCATAAGACAATTTAGTTAATGGATTCAAAAAATTTTAAAAGAGGCTACCTATTTCAAGATAACAGTTAAACACAAAATAGATAAATAATAAAAACACTCATATAATATGCATTTCTGGGAAGCCGGGATGGCAGGTTCAGCATTCACCTTGCAGCCCCAAGGATCAAGTCCTGGCCTTGGCCCATGCAAGCCCATATGCTAAAATGGTGTGTACTTCCCATGTGAGAGGCCCCAAGTTCGGTTCCTGATGGGGCGTGTTTCCCATGAGGGAGACCCCTGCCCGGTTTCTGCCCTGTGTGGCCCTGCGCCCACCTATGTGGAATGAAACTATGTTGAAAACTGATGATGTACAACTGTGGAGATTGCTCTGGGTCCCCCCCCTTCTCTGTGTCTTTCTCTATCAAAACAATAAAATAAATCTTTAAAAAAAAGAATATACATATCTATGACTTTAAGATCCTCATTTGACTTGAATGAAAGATACCAAGATTATTTCAAATATGGTTTCCTGGTTCAAATAACACATCTGATAAGTCAGAAAGAAAATCACTGAAAGCATACTACATAAATGAAAAAGCTGGGCAAAAGATATGAATAGGCAATTCAGACAAGACAAAATAGGAATGTCCGTTAAATGTATTAAAAGCGGCTCAACCTCAGAAATACTGTATTTAAAAATTTACTGTTTTTTTCTTTTTTACTAGCCCCTTCTCACTCATAAGTTTCCTACAACTAATGATTTCAGGGTGTGCCATCAGAACAATGACTTGGGAAAGCACTATGAAATTAAATTCCTTCTGAAGTTCATTACCTTTATCATTTATGTCAGATACAGGAATAAGACGACCAATGCATAGAGGACGATTTCCATAAGGATCTCGTACTGCATAAATAACATCTCTGTGCATTATAAGCAGAGAGTATGCTGTAGGCGCTTCCTTCATTAAGTTTTTAATCCTGCAATTAATTAAATAATTGAATGAATAATTTCATTTATAAACACATGTTAAGCAAAGCTCTCTATCAGAGCTGCAAGCTTAAATTTACAATTACCTTGCTACCCAGTCTGGGGTGTCATCTTGTTCCTGAGGAGGGGTATATGCCAGTAACTGGGTAATCATCTCACTATCAGAACTTGTTGACAGACCAATACCATGACGCAGAAGCTATTTAAAGGCAGAAGAGTGTATTATTAGAGGAATCCCTACCTCACCCCTCACCCAATTGCCCACCATAAAAGAAAGAGACCAGGCATTGTGTGGATGATCAGTTATGAAAATCCTTCATTCCACTAATGGTATGTGTATACAAGAATGGAGAATGGATGCTGGAAGCAATGGGAAGTCTCTGAAGGTTTTCAAGTGAACAAAAAGTGCTTTAGGAGGGGTATAGAAAAGCTTTTGAAAACTAAGTTGGAAGGAATGTAGACCTACAATGGGGAAGGAGAAAGGGTCTGAGAAGGCATAAGAATCTGGGATTTTGGATTTAACATTTTCAACCCTTGACAACCCTGACAAATATTATAGAACATTTTCCCATTAAGTGACACACTACAGCAGGGACTCTCAAACCAGGTTTGTTGGCTCACTGTTATCATTGATAGAACAGAAGAAAAGAATCAACTATATTGAGCAATTAAGTGTAGAAGATATAATAAAAACTAATTGAATGTACTCTATAATTATGAAGTTCTGAGCAAGACTGACCAGGACAAGGGTATCACCACAGACATGCAGAGGGTGAGTTTATACAGATACTACAGAATATTTTTTGTAGGAATCTGAATGTGTAGAGAGGTGAAGTCTAGCATCTGGGTAAGGGGTTATATCTAGAAATAATGACCAATGGTTTGGAAGTGAACTTTTAGTAGTTATCTTTAAGTGGTGAGGGTTTGTTTTTTTTTTATTAGTCTTTATTTCATAATTATACTTTTTATATCTGAATTAAAACGTTTTTTATTTGGGGGCAGAAAAACATACTCTTATTACTTAGAATGCAAGAGCCTAAAAAAAAGAGTAGGAAGGACAAAGTTCTGGGAAATAACTAAAGCTATTATAGAATCAAAAACAGAAGGACAAGTAGTACAGAAGTAGGGGTTCTAGATATTTTCCACCCACCAATTTACCACGGTTTGACTTCTGTAACTATCTATCCCATGTGAAATGCCTGGTTCTAGAATGCTAAGGACATAATGGGTGTGTGTGTGTGTAACCATCCTATTAGTATTACATACATGCCTCTTGAGGTTTTTATTTCTAAGGTTACCAAATCAAGATTATTGGAATTTAATGAACTGAAGAAACTTGGCACCAATTAATGAATGGCAAGAATAGATAAATATAAGAAGCTATCAGACATATAAAGATACCAAGTAGTAAAACAAAACATAAATAAATAAAATAAAAAGGAAGATGAAATGATGGATGAAGGTATAGGCACCATTATAATACAGAAAACTCCAAAACACATGATATAAATAAGAATGTAACTTTCTTTGCCCTTCTCTCAAGCTGTTTTGTGTAACTGTTTCCACATCACTTTTTCTTTGTTACCTATAAATTTATAATCCATTTTCTTTTTATGCTTTTAATATAGGGACAAAATTAAAGTGATAGCTAGAATCCATAAATCCTAATTTCTCCGTCTTGTAATAGCAACCATAAATCAGTTTTCCAAATCTCTACAGCAGTGTATCAGAATCACCTCAGGAGCATTTAAAATGCAGATTCAGCACCCCCACACCAAACTCTGGGGTGACATTTTAGAATTTGTAATTATAACAAGTACTCCTTACAAGTAATTCTGAAGTTGTTCTTTGCAGTGAGATAACAGGTGGGAACAATTAGAAAATATCCTTTATTATTAAATCCTTAATAACTTTTTTCATTAATTTATCCCAATCATGAAAAAGCATTAAAAAGACTTACCTTTTTCCTCAACCGAGCAGCATTGACCAATTCACCATTATGTGCCACAGCTATTTTCCCATGAAGTGTTTCAACAACAAAGGGCTGACAGTTTTCTAATTCACAGTTTCCAGTGGTGGCATACCTCGTGTGTCCAATTCCAAGATTTGAAGTATATAATTTCTTTAAATTGTCTTCAGTAAAGACATGATTTATAAGACCAAGCCCCTTGCAAAGTCAAAGTAAAACCTCATTTTAGAAAAAAAAACAAACAAGTGGGCAATTGAAATTAGACAATGTAGTCTACTTAATTTCTGTGCTTCTGAATTCTAATTTAAAAAGAAAAGAAAAGACCAACCTAATTGTAAGAACTGTAAAATATTTTTTTAAAAACGAGATAAAATTCACATAATAAACCATCTATTTTAATACATTCATGATGTTGTAGTGCTTGTTTTATGAGATAATTTTTTTATGAAGAACAAATGTATTAAGCAATAAAATTTGTCAAATTTAATAAAATTATTTGCCTTTTAAAAATTCAAAGCATGTTAAAGTATTCAAATAAATGATCTTTTTGACTCAGTCTAGCAACTATCACTGGAAAAGAAATGCATCCGAAGTTGACAAATAGAAATGGTTGGTGCAAAGAGTATTACTTCTAAATGCAAATTATTTATTCAGATTTCCTCCTCCCACCCCATATACTAGATATCACCTGACTACTGTTACCTCTATAATCAATTTTTTAATGTTCAAATATACCTTGTGTGTTCTGAATGTTGGTACTGGACTCCCATCACTGGTGACAATACCAGCACTCTCCTGACCCCTGTGAATATAAAAAGGTATTGACTTAAATTTATACTATTGATACAGTTAATGAACTTTATGAAACATACTTTTCTCAAAAGAATCCACAAATTCAGCCTGACAACACATTAAATATTGTTAGTACGAGTGGCACTTTTACTCATATGACAATGGTTAGCACTAGCATCAGATGATATTGTCAGAGTTCTAACTAATATGCCAGGCACTGTCCTAAGCAATTAACTGAATGACCTAATTTATTAGGCTTCCACCACAATCCTATGAATTAGGTACTATGGTTATCATTCCCATTTTACAGATGAGAACACAAAAGAAACTAAAGTCAAATAACTTGTCCAGTGTCACACAGAGAGTGGTGGCACAGTCAGAATTAGAACATAGACAACCTGACTCCAAAACTTGTGCTTCTAGTCTCTGTATTATGTGACCTCTAAATATGGTTGAATATGTAGGTGAATACTTAGATATAAATGAAAATATCCACATAAAACAGCAGATAAAATGCTTAGTTGTGGGTACCGGAATTATGAACAAAATTTATTAATTTTGATTGTATATTTTTGCTTCTCTCCACTGCATCTGAAAACCATAAGCTGATCAGGCACTCTGTATCTTAGTTCCTGCATTTGTATTTTTAAGTGATGATAAAGAGAGGAAAGCCAACAAACACATGGTAAGGCTTAGGGGATCTGTACCACTGTGGAGTACAACTCAAATGATGAAATAAAGGTTCTAATAGCTCCACACTTTGTAATGGCTCTGAACAAATGCTATAAATACAACATGTTTTATTAACAAAATTGTGTTCCAAAGAATATATTTCGGGAAAGCTGGGATGGCTCAGCGGGTAAAGCGCTCGCTTTGAAGCCCTGAGGACCGAGGATCGAATCCCGGCCCCGGCCCATGCGGACCCACATGCTGAACTGATGAGGTGTGCCCCCAGTTCAGTTCTTGCCGGGACCTACACTGGAGGCTCCCGGCCCAGTTCCTGCCCTGCGCAGCCCTGTGCCCGCCTGTGGAGTGAAACTATATGGAAAACCAATGTCTACTATGGAGACTGCTCTGGGCCCTCCCCCTTCTCTCTGTCTCCCTCTGCCTCTGTTTCTGTCAAAAATCAATAAAATAAATCTTAAAAAAAAGAATATATTTCAGGGTAGCCATACAAAACAGTTCTCTACCACATATGTATGTATACAATAATGCATCAATGTATTTGATAAAAAGCATCTTTTTCAAAATTACATATTGTAATTGTTCAGGCATTTTAATAACAAAAAAACTATAACATTAAGTGTACTTGCAAAATAAAAAATACAAAAAATTAAAATTGAAATGATTTTACTCTATTATAAATGCATTACATACTATGCTGAAAATAGATATACATATTACACACCCTAAGACTGAATAATTTGTGACTTAGGATTTCTTTATTTAGTGAAATGATGTGGTGTTTAAGTTAACGATGCTAGAAGACTGAGAGATTCATATCAGCGGGGGAAAAAATTTAACTTTACCATAAACCTTAGGGCACAGAGAACCTCTGCCAACCATTTCCAAAACAACTTAAAAAAATAAACAATCATTTAGTAAAACAAAGTCAATTATGTAAGAAAATAAATTCTTTAAAATGGTTTTCTTTCTGTTGATCTCAAGGGTAATTTCTCCTTAAAGCTGAAATGAATGTCAGGAATCCTGTCTATTTACTTCCTTCAGGCAGCTTGAACCAGTTAAACCAGATCCTTTCAGCTCTTTGTAGCTTATTGACAAGCCAGCTGGTTTCCTAGGAAACAAAACCTTGGCTAGAACTAGTGAATCATTTCCAGGTCACTTTCAACATGGAGAGTAGAGCAGGAAAGCACTGGTGAACTGAGGTTAAAGCTTTGCTAAGTGTCTGGGCAGAAAAAATATATACAAAAACAACTTTATGGAACATTGAGAAATAAAGAAATATTTATTTATATTGCTAAAAGGCTGCAAGCACTAGGATTATACAGAGATTGGAAACAGTGCCGAGAAAAGTACAGAAATCTCAAATATGACTATAGAACAGTCAAATATGCTCACAACTCTAGAGATAGCTAGCTCTAAAACTATGAAGTTCTTCCATGATTTGGATGTGATCCTGCAGTATGAACCTGGCACAATTCAGAGGAATGGGAAAATGGCTGGTGCCTGGCAATGCTGAGGCAAAGTAGAGCCACAAAAACCTTCCGAAGGTAAAAGTACCATTCTTTTGTTTTTACCTAACCAACTGTAAAAGTACAGGACTTCTGAGTCCATATGATAAATATAGCCTGCAATATCAACGCTTATTAAAACAACTGACCTATTATGCTATTTGGCACAAGGTAAAAATTTTAAAGATTTATTTTATTGTTTTTGATAGATAGACAGGGGTGGGGGTGGGTGGGGCCAGAGCAGTCTCCACAGCTGTATGTCATCTATTTCAACATGGTTTCATTCCACACAGGTGGGAGGAGGCCACACAGGGAGGAAACTGGGCTTGGGCTGGTGGCCTCCCACAGGGACGTGCCCCCTGGAACCAGGGGCTGAACAGGGTGGGGGTGGGGGAGCATCAAGAGCTAAACTGGGGGCCTCCTGCATGGGAAGCACATCCCATTTCAGCATATGGGTCTGCACAGGCCGGGACCGGAATTCAATCCTTGGTCCTTGGGGCTGCAAAGTGAGTACTTAACTACTCCTTACATATGTCTGATATGTTTTTGGAAAATAGATTGGGTTATGAAAATATTTTAGGTTTTAATTTGATAAGAGTAGCAAAAAGAAATATCAAATATATTGTTCAACTGTTGTTTCCCAACATCTCCAACAAAATATAACTTTCTTTTTTATATTAATGTTCCCATTTTCCTAAATTTATAAATAAAAGCACTAAAATACTATGAACTGATAAACAACTTCTTTATTACTTGTTTGGAAGAACAGCGCCATTCTACAATAAGTAAAACAAAAATAGGTCTGATAGGTTAAATGATTTATGATTAATTGATTTAGATTTAGATGCTGTGTTAAGTCTCACACTGTTACATAGAACTATACGTAACAGTGTCTGCGGAAGCCAAATACACCACTAGTTAATGTGGGTAAATCAAAGGCAATAAGACATTTCCTGCAGAGCCAGTCTCACAGGTGCTATTTTTAAGGGCTGAATTGTTCAGTTCAATTCAAAATCTGTAATACCTACTGTCTGTACACCACGTGCAAAGCATGGAGGTAGGTACATGCACTCAGTGATGTGTAACCATAGCAAAAAGGGAATCAGGAATAAATGTAACACTCAAGAGAAAATGGTAAGTGGTATAATAAAGGTACCAAATGAGAAGGGGGTTAAGATGATAGAGATTACAATTGGATTAACTTGGCTTATCTGAATATCCTGTTTAAAGCATAAGTCATTAGCTAACAAAAAAAAATTTTTTTTTTAATTAGCCCCACTTACACAATCCTTTTACATTTCAGATACTATACCAAATTCTGAGAAAGCTTTGCAGTTATTACCATGTTAAAGACCAATGACATTACTTTATTTAGTTAATCACACTGTACTCATCATTATTTAAATACTTTCATTATTTACTAGTGATAAGTAAATTATGCAGTTAATGAAGATGTGGGTGCTAATATCTCCACTTCTTAATGGGATCTTCATCTAGCCCTTTCAGGTACCTCAAAGACTCCAAACTCTCCAGTTTCACTCATAAGCAGAAGGCCCATAATTACAACTTAATTGTATGTTTAAAGTATCTCAAACCCTCAATTCTAAAACCAAACTCTCTACTCCCCCATCAAAATAGGTAATTCTACAGATTGTTTCCACCTTAGGATCTCTGTATTTCCAATTAAAGAAATGTTTGAGATATCTTTGATCTCTGGTCAGTCACTAAGTCCTTAAAAAAATCTATTGGGGAAGCCAGGATGGTTCAGCAAGTTGAGTGCTCACTTGCAGCCCTGGGAACCAAGGATCGAGTCCCGGCCCCAGTGCATGCAAACCCATACACTGAACTGGGCATGCTTCCCATGTCCGAAGCCCCCAGTTCGGTTTTTGCCAGGGTTCAGCCCCTGGCCTGAAGGGGTGTGCCTCCCATGTGGGAGGTCCCTAGCCCAGCTCCCACCCTGCTCGACCCCCACCCACCTGTGTGGAATGAAACCACATTGAAAAACTGATGATGTACAACTATGGAGATTGCTCTGGGCCCTCCCTCTTCTGTCTTTCTCTGTCTCTGTCAAAAACAATAAATCTTAAAAAAGAAAAATCTACTGACATGTCTCATAAATTTTCCTCTCCACATCATTCTCATTACCACCATCTAGAACTTCATCAACTACATGGAATATTAAGATAAATTTTTAACTGGTCTTCCTAATTTTCAGCACCTATCTTCCACAATGCTACTACTGGTTGTTCTTCAAATTTTTTAAATTATAAAATTACAAGGACATTAATATTTTGTTTATATTAAAAATAACCTTTTTTCTGACAGAGATAGAGACAGAGAGAATGGAGAGAGTCCAGAGAGTTCTTTCCATAGTTGTACATCATCAGTTTTTCAACAAGATTTTGTTCCACACAGGTGGGCGGGGACTGCGCAGGGCAGAAACCTGGCTGGGGGCCTCCCACGTAGGTAGCCTGCCCCAGTGAGAACCAAGCTGGAGCCACACTCCAAGCTGGAGTTCAGCATATGGGTCCACATGGGCCGGAGCAGGGACCCGGACTTGAACCTTGGACCCCAGGGCTGAAAAGCAAGCGCTCAACCCACTGAACCATCATGGCTTCCCCAAAATAACCTTTGTTATACTCAGAATTAATTATAATTTACAATTAAGTGTTACTTTATGGTACCATAATATTTAATGGAATGCACACATAATACAAATGATGCTACAATCAATACCTTTTGTCTATACTTAACATTATTACTTTAGGATAGACTATCAGAAGTTAAATTACTGGACAAGGAGGGGATGATTACTTTGAAACAGATTACTAAAACAACTGCTTTCCAAAAGAATTTTTCACTAAGAGTGAAGTCCCTTTCATAGAACCCTGCCATGCAAGATTATGGGGCTGGGGGAGGGAGACTGAAAATGTAATAAATAATGGACCATGTTAATTTAATAAATAAGTAACACTGTATAATGGTGTGCAATCAATAACTTTTTATTTTGCATTTAACTACCAGTGATGTGGAACATTTTTCTATATATGTATTTACTTTTCCAAACTGACTGTTCATGTCAGTTAGGCTTTAAGAAATTTGCATGACCTCTTTTGCCTTACAATTTTGGCTGATTTTTATGTGACCTTCAGAAACCAAAAGTTTTTAATGTGCTCAGAGTTTCTTCTTTAAGGCTCAGAAAGCCCTCCTTTCTCCTGGTCTGATTCATTTATAATGTCTTCTGGGTTTTTTTTTATGGTGGAACTAGCAGAATTTTTACTGGTATATGATAAACTGAAGAAGGGAAGAAAAAAAATGTGCTCTTTCCACTGTTGTGATCAACCTCATGCAAATATTAAGTACAGAGGTCCCCTAGGCTAGGCAGCAGGTGGCCTGGCTGACCCGAACACAAACTCTAAGAGGCTTCGTGCCCTGGATATTATAATCCTCCTCAATCTCAGAATACCTTTGGACTGACTAGTGCTGCTGAATCACATTCCTTCAGTGACCAAGTTTCCAATCTATCTCCCTCCACTTACCTTTTACAAATGTATCAGGAGTAATGATTGAATAGTTTCAATTTAAGATCTCCTAGACTGCAAGGAGCATCTGCAGCATATAATTTCAGTATTTATGCTAGAAATGATCAACTTTTTAAAATTCTCCTTTAGAGCTTAGGGAGAGAACTTTTCTTTTTTTCACCCCAACCTGTGTATTCAGCTCCAGGCCTTTTTCTACTGACATAAAACTAGACCTTAACCAGATAATAGAAGAGAAAACCCTAACTTACCTTAACTGTTATCATCATTAAGCTCAGGTGTTAAATTACCTGGGTATATCAGTATCTTTCCATAATTCTCTCTAAAGAGAATTCTTATCTAATTTCAGATTTTTATTTTCCATATTCCCAACTAGAAATCCAAAACATTCCCTTACTGTGATTTAGCCTCAAATAATAATGAAACCTGACAAAGTTTTTGACTATTACTTTGAGAGTTTTAAGTTTGTATAATTATGCCATTTGAAAAATGGTAACTTCCCTTATTTTTTGTTTTCCTATGTTAATATAGAAATTCCTAATATAATCTTTAAGATGATAAACAGCATTCCTCTTTTTAATATTTAATGAAATGTCTCTAAAGATAATGGTGAATCATGATTTTAAATGAATGTTTATGCCATTAAACAGCACACCTAATATTTGATCTAATGTTAATTATAATGCTATATCTGTTATGCAGTAAAACAAACTGGAAAAATATATGTGGGAATGATATGAATAAGATGAATAAACCTTTAATTCAGAAATTACAAAGAGCAATCAAAATGTACTTAACTACCTCCTGATGAGTATGCAACCTCATTCTATTAACAATTTATAATTAATCTTCAGCTTCCTTTGACAACTGAATTCCAAATTCTATATGGTGGGCTCCTTTAATGCATGTTTACTTTTTCCTCAATATTACTCTTCTTATTTGAATACTTTACAAAGTAGCCTATGCCTCACTTTATGAAAACCTGTATAAAAACACCAAACCATAAAACAAAGTAATCAAGAAAAGACGTATTCATTTTTCAAGGTTGGCATGGCTCTTTTATTTTTATTTTTTTTATTTTTTTAAGGAGTTTTTTTTGTTTGTTTTTTTGAGAGAGAGAGAGATACAGAGACAGAGAGAGAACAGAACTGGGAGCACTCCCCAGTTCAGCATATGGGTCCGCACGGGGGCCGGGATTCGATCCTCAGTCCCCGGCGCTGCAAAGTGAGCACTTAACCCACTGAGCCATCTCAGGTTCCCTTCATGGCTCTTTTAAATGACACATTCCTTGGTTCATTTAAGCATAACTTAGGTTAATTTCTGAGAAGTTTAGCATATATCAACCAATGAAATACATACATATATCATATATATATATATATATATATATGCATACATACGCACACATACTCATACCTATCTGACCATATATGCCAATAAAACAAGATTTTCTGATTATCTCAGTGTACAACCTCTCTTTTACTTTGTTATCATCATTTATCAAGTACTTACTATGTTAAAGCACCTAAATATAAATATAAAAAAAACACTCCATTAAAAAAATTTAATTTATTTTGAAAACAAACCACAACCATCTCTAGAAATTTACATAATTACCAAATAGTTCTAGAAGTTCAAAATAAATCATGTGAATGGAATGGAAGAAATTAGATTTTTCTTTATATACATACATATGCATTTAAACCATATTATACCACTTTGATACAAAATGTGTCCATCATAAACCTATTAATATATTTTTTCATGAATATGATCAAATTAAACTACACCTACTAGCATTATCAAAATTTTTTAATCAAATTTTTATTTTCTTTAGTATTTATTTCTAAAAAGAATTTCTATTCTCCACATAAAATGTCTGTTACATTAAAAGATAAGAAAGACATCTCAGGAAATCCTTTACTTTTGGTTTCTCAATTCAGACCAGTGAAACTAGGAATAGCATTATAGGCCAAAAATACAGAGATACCTTGGAATCCGAATGCCCCAAAACTCAAACAACTTGGAATCTAAACAAAAAAAACAAGCAAATTTTGTCTTGGGATCCGAATGCTGCTTTGGAATCCAAATGCCAACATGTTGTTCACGTGGGACATATCGACTATACAGCCTGTAGCTCCATCTGAACATTGTTGGTGTGAGGTGTACTTCGAGAGCGGTGTGGGGGAATTAGTCTAACACATTGTATAGGCAGCAACCTCTACCCCATCATAATGTATGACCAAACCATTGCTATAGCTACCTCTCTTATACTCTTTGGTTTATGCGTACGTTTCCGGCTACCCCTACACTTTGTTACTTAATTCATTGTCCAAAGCTCTATCTTGAGTGATTTTCATTACTAATTGTGTGCCAATTTTGCATTATTTTTTATATAAAACAAAAAGTAGTGATTCGCCATGAGACCTAAAAGTGCAATGAGAACAATAAGAGTAAGAAGAAAGCTATTATGATAAAGGAACTTTAAAAGATTACAGAAGAAAGGGCCTCCTGGAGACTCTTGAAAACACAAGGTCAAGAGAAAAAGAAGTCCTTGAGTCTCAGAAAGGCCAGCAATGATAGAAATCAAGGCCAAGAACAAACAGTTCTCAGAAACTCAGGTGCAAGGTCTGCCCTTATCCCCCTGCCCACTTTGAGTCACAAGAAACACGTAGGACCCTAGACAAAGAAATCACGCTCCAATCACATGGTCACTGAAAAGGGTATATAAACTGTAAGAAATCTAACTGAGGGGAGTGCATGCTTAGGTGCTTCTAGCCCAGCATGCTCCACTGGCTAATAAAATCTCCTTCCTCTATGTACAGAGTTGCCTGAGCGTCTGATACCCTCTGTCGGGTGTCGCTTCCTGCAACAGAGCTACAACTGAGGTTAAGAAAGATCTTATCGCTAAGCATGAAAGTGGTACGCGTGACTGATCTTGTTGTTATGTTCAGAATACCAAAATCGATTATTTCTACAATTTTGAAAAACGAAGCTTTCATAGCAGCTGATGTGGCAAAAGGAGTTACAACAGATCCAGAAGAACAAAAAGTATGGAAGAAATGGAAAACTCTTCTTAGTTTGGATTAATGAAAATCAGCTTGCTGGTGATGAGCTAACTGAAACAATCATTTGTGGAAAAAGCCAGGGTTCTATACAATGATCTAGAGAACAGCATGCCTGGTACTAGTGATCAAAAGGTGGACTTTAAAGCCAGCATGGGGTGGTTTGAAAACTTTAAAAAAAGAACTGGGATTCATAGTGTTGTCATGCATGGAGAGGCTGCAAGTTCCAACTCGGCAGCAGAAGAAAAGTTTGTGAGAGTTCAAGGAATTTGTGATAAGTGAGGGGTATGTTCTAAACCAAGTTTTTAATTGTGATAAAACTGGACTCTTTTGGGAAAAGATGCCCAGGCAGACGTACATCACAAAAGAAGAAAGAACTGCACCAGGTCACAAGCGAATGAAAGACCATCTGACTCTCCTGCTGTGGGGAAATGCTAGTGGGGACTGTAAAACCAAGCCACTCCTAGTGTACCATTCAGAAAACCCACGAGTCTTTAAGAACATCATCATTAAGAGCAAACTAAATGTTATGCAGAGATCAAATGTCAAAGCATGGGTTACCAGGCAATTCTTCACTGAATGGATACATGAAGAGTTTGCTCCAGCAGTAAAGGACTATCCGCAGAAGAAAGATCTTCCAATGAAGGCTCTTCTTGTTCTGGTCAATGCCCCTGCGCATCCACCAGGCTTAGAAGAAGATTTGGTGAGGAATGTAGTTTCAATGAGATAAAATATTTGCCCCCCAACACTACTCCTCTTAACCAGCCCATGGACCAGCTGGTGATCTCAAACTTCAAAAAATTGTACACCAAGGCTATGTTCCAAAGATGTTTTGAACTTACAAGCGACAATGAAGTCTGCCTGGAAAATTCTCTGGCCTGAATGTGTTGCTGCACGGGACGTAGAAGGTTTTGAAGAACCATCTGTTGTTCCTGACATCATATCTCTGGGCCAGTCTATGGGTTTGGAAATCAGCAAAGAGGATGTGAGTGAGTTAGTGGATGATCACAGGACTGAGCTGACAATGGAAGAGCTTCAGCACCTCAACCACAAGCAGCAGCAATTTATTCTGGGAAAAGAAAGACCCTGGAACCATTCCCTCTGGTGAAATCAAGGACCTTAGCAAAAACCCAGGCAGCTATTGAGGAGTGGCACCCCAATAAAGCCCTAGTTGATAGGTGTGTTAAGTTGTTTGATGATAACATCATCGAACATTTCAGAAAAGCACAAAAAGGTTGCCAACATCAGAACACTTTGGAACGTTGGTTCTCAAAAGCAAAAACCAGTGACCCCAAGCCCTCTACAGGTGGTACCAGAGCAAAGGACATTAAAGACAAAAGAATGCAGACACCTGAAGTCATCGTGGAAGATGACTCTTCTTCCTCTTCCATCTCCTAAGTATCCACATGGGTCATCGTTATTTTTTTTTTAATATTATTATTATTTGTTAATAGCTTACCTTAAAATTAATAAAATTAATATTTTACTTTAAATCCAGTGTATTTACTGTTAAAATCATTTTGAAAATTCAAGTGCATGGCACCCAGGAACAGATTAATCCTGTTTCTATTATTTAAAATGGGAAAACTTGTCTTGGAACTTGAACAGCATTCTGGGACAGATTAAGCTGGAATTCCAAGGCATCACCGTATAATGAAACTAATCCAATTTCAAATTAGAAAGTACAATTGCCTTCCAATCTGGGTATATGAATGATTTTTCCTGGTAAAAACGCTTAGGGATTAATTTGTTTCCTTCTTTTTTACTAATATACACTAAAAAAAAAAAAAATCATTTTTAAAGCAAATGATTTCATTATAATAAGAAATCTGATGGCCAAAATTACATGTAATACTTGCTTCATATTCAATGAGCATATCACTAAGCATTCTGGGGAGTCTAAGACACAAACAAAATTTTACATTTGAAAGTAAAATCAGGGATGCTGGAAGAGCTGGATGGTTGAGCATCTGCCTCGCAACTGTGAGGGGTCTGGGGTTGGATTCCTGGCCTGGCCCCTGCAAACCCACATGCTGAACTGTAGTGCAACAGGTAACTGTCAGGATGGCTTAAGGGTGAAGGTTCTCACCTCCCATGCAGGAGACCCCAGGTTCAGTTTCCACCCTGTGTGGCTCCACATCCACCTGTGTGGAATGAAACCAGGTCACAACTAATGATATACAATTAGAGAGACTGCTCTGGGCCCTCCCTCCTTCTTTATCTCCCCTTCTCACCTTCTCTCAAATAATAAAATAAATCTTAAAATAAAATAAAATCCATAATGAGTTAAAGGATGATTTTATTCTCCCAAATAAAGTTAATATAAATCCGCTTCCTGCTTCTAAATTCTTACTGAAGATTAACCCAAATAAGAAATACTGAAAAGCATTTCTAAACAAACATATTAAATACACCACAAATTAAGATCACCCTACCTCAGAAAAATGCTAAAAAATGTTTTTTAATGACTTACATTATATATGCTGGGGTTTGAACTACCTCTTTATAAAGCATGAACACGAAATCTAAGAAAAACACAAGATAATATGATTGTTAAATAACTAATATAATGTCAGGTAATGTCATTACCACAAAATGAGTTGCAAAACTTTGCTAAAAATCTAACACTGTTTTGTATTAAGAGATTTATAGCTAAGTGGAGATATTCTGCATAGGAACAAGGCATATGAAATTTCTGGCACATTGTTTTGCATTAAAAGAACATAATACTTAAGATGGCATTTTATCTTTGACCGATGGCACCTCTTTTATTTTCACATGGAGTAAAATACACCAATTGGTTTAATGGGGCTTATCCAAGCCTTTCAAGTGTTGGTTCTCAACCCTGACTGCACACTAGAATCACAATCTGGGGATGAGGGGTGGGGGTGGCACCCGAGTAGTGGTTTATAAAACCACTATAGGTTCTGGTATGTTGGTAATGAAAATCATTAGATAAAGAAACAGGAGGAAGGGAGATAAACTGTTCACACCTGTCCCATCACAGAAAGATGGTCTTCTCTTACATGCCACTCTTTTAGTATGTGGGTGTATGCCAAAGGAGTGGCATGGAAGAAAAATGATAAAAAAGATGTTCAAAATGTGACTGAAAACAACTTTATTAAAGCCAGTCACTGTCATGACAAGAACAGATTCAGGTTCTGTACTTCATTTCCCCATTAGCTTAAAAGAAAAGTTAAGCTGTGATTTGTTATTCTGTCTCCTATGAATTACCTTTTTTTTTTTTTTAAATTGAGCATCCAATTATTTATTTTGTCTGATATAAGCAAACCATGGATATCTCTTTCTCTCCTCACCTGATACAGGTAACTCTACATCAATAATGGGACCCCCTATTAATCCAACTTTTATTCCAACTGTAGCAAATGAAGGAGGAAAACACTGGACTGTACCAGAAGTTAGGGCTCTCTCTAGTAGGCATCTGGTCTGATAAAAACATACAGCAACAACCAGAGGAAACCATGAGAAATAAAAGGATATTTGAACAAATTGCTGCCAAGCTTCAGAAATTTGCAACAGAAAGAGATTGGACGCAGTGCAGAACTAAATACAAAAACTTAAAATATGAATACAAGATTGTAAGAATGGCTCAAGACCTAGGCATAACTATGAGAATGAAATTTTTTTACTGAATTGGTGCTATTCTGGGATACAACCAAATAGAAAAATCACAAGAACAGGAATCTCAAGATAAAGGACAAGCCACCAAATGTGACAACAAAAAAAAGGAAGAGGACCAGACAGGTAGGAAGGTGAAGAAAAGTAATCTTAATATGCTACAAAAAAATAAAAATATCCAGTATCCTGATAATGTGAATATAGTCTAAGTTAAATAGGTTTCATTAAATGTAGGCTGACCAGATGTACTGTTAACAGAACAGAACACAATAGTACTGTCTTGTTTCAAACAGTACATCTGGTCAGCCTACTTACACCTTGAATTTAGCCCAGAGATTAGGCTGAACATACATACTGTTTGAAACAGAACAGTACAGTTGTTTTCTGTCCTGTTTAAAATGGTACGTCTGGTCAGCCTAATTATTAACAAATGCTATTCAACAAGCTAATTGCTGAATTCATCATGAAACAGATTTAATGTATATTTGATCTTCAGAACACAGAGATAACACAAAGTTATGCAAAAAGAGGAAACAAAATTGGACTTCCAGAGTGAAGTTTAAAAAAAAAAGACCAATTTAATAAAGCAAAAAATGCAACTCTAGACAACAGAAGATAAAACAACTTCTCATACCAATTGTGGTAAAACTATTAGTAGAGAAAAAGGCACTGAACAACTCAGAAAAATACAAAACCCATGAGAATGTCTTTGAAGTGTAAGTTTTTCTGGGACATATCATAGTTATTTAAGATGAGTTTAACCCAAAGGAACACCCTACCCCTCCCATGTGGACCCATATGCTGAAATGGGGTGTGTTTCCCATGTGGGAGGCTCCCAGTTCGGTTCCCTCCAGGGCAAGATTCCCACATGAAAGGCTGCCCATTTTGGCTCCCACCCAGGGCAGGCTTCCCATGCAGGAGGCCCCCAGCCCAGTTCCTGCCCTGCACAGCCCCATACCCACCTGTGGAATGAAACATCTCCATACCCACCTGTGGAATGAAACAGCCCCGTACCCATCTGTGGAATGAAACTATGTCAAAAACTAATGATGATGAAATATGGAACTATGGAGACTGCCCTGGGTCCTTCCCCATTCTCTCTCTCTCTGTCTCTCTGTCTCTCTGTCTCTCTCTGTCAAAACAATAAAAAATAAATCTTAGAAAAGAAAAAAGACTAGACATAAAGGAGACCAACAGTAGTGGCATGATTATGTTCATACAGTAATTGCTGGAGATGCAGTTGAATATGACTTCATCAGTTATATGTCAAAAGAACTAAGAGATAGATATAACAAAGCTATGGGAAAGCCGGGAAAGCTCAGTGGGTTAAGTGCTCGCTTTGCAGCCCCAGGGACCGAGGATCAAGTCCTGGTCCTGGGGGCACATGAGAACCCATATGGTGAACTGCAGCGTGCTTCCCATACAGTAGGCCCCCAGTTGGGTTCTCACCCCCCTGGTTCAGCCCTGGCTTGAGGGGGTGTGGCTCCCATGTAGGAGGCCCCCAGCCCAGTTTCCACCCTGTACGGCCCCCACCCACCTGTGTGGAATGAAACCATATCAAAAACTGATGACATACAACTATGGAGACTGCTCTGGGCCCTCCCCCTTCTCTCTGTCTGTGTTTCTCTGTCAAAAACAACACATCTTTAAAAACACATCTCTAAAATATACGTAAGACGTTGTTATAGATGTTGCTATAGACTGAATTGTCACCCCAAAATTCTTATGTTGAAGCCGTAATCCCCAATATGATTTTCATGCTAATATGGAATATATTCAGAAAATATGAAACAGGATATGTTTAGTCATTCTAGAAATTACTTACTTTCACATGAAAGTAAAAGCAAAGGCATAAACCCATAAGGATTACAGCAGCTAAATACATATGAAAACAATTTAAATAGGCAAGGATTTTAGGCCCACCTGAAATACAACTCTATTGATGTACAAATCGCCCATCTACCATAAAGAAAGCTGTTATGTTGAAGTATAAAAATATGGATATTTACCTTTAGAAAAAATATTTACATCAAATGTTCTTTCTTTAAAAACATAAACACAATAAAGTGATGGGTATTTTCTGATAAAAATAGGTAGAGGTTACCTCATTTTGATTTTATATATTTTACTGATGAAATATTGTAACTGGAGTTGCTACTGCTCTTTATTGTTAATGTTGACACAGGAAACTGATTCTCCCAAAGTAATTTTTTCTTTCCTATCTTAAAAGTATACTATGAGCTTCTTTTTCAATTAAAAAAAAAAAAAAAAAAGGTCTGGAAAGAGCTATAGAGCCTCGGTATTCTGGATAATTAATTAGTTCCCAATGTAGAACTCTCAGAGGTTTTGGTCTAATATAGGTAGTGGAATGGGTTCAGGCACTTGTATTTTTACAGAAGTTCATCAGATGCAGCCAGGGTTGAAAATCACAGACAGGTCATCATGTTTAGAGAATAAGACCAATAGAAGGCTGAAAAGAGTAATATATAAATTCCAATTTGATTCCAATCAGGGGAGAAAAATTATCTAATTCTAACACATTATCACTTAAAAAAATGCATGACTAATGCAATATGAAAGAAGTCAATCATTGGGAAGAATCATAGAACTCTTAGGCTATGCCTAGTACAATAAGTAAAGAAAAAAATGGCACGTGAAAATTGAGTAAGTACTTTTTTGGATTTAAAATAAATTTATTTTGTTCTCCCTGCTCTAAGGCATAGGAAAGAGAAGATAAAAGAAATAGGAAAATTACCAGAGAAGAAAGGGCTAGTTGTTTAAAAAGAAATCTGTGTTGACGATATAGCTACCTATCTATTCTGCTAGGAGAGACTTAACCATCTCCAATATCCACTGCCATTTACATGAGGTGAAATACCTCAATATCTTGGTATTCTTCCAAGTCACTGCTTTCCATTATAACACAGGACAGTCAGAGGGAGATCAATTTGACTCAGAGTGGTGAAGCTAGATATAATTAAACATAGCTCGATAGTAGTAAAATATGTCCTATTAGAGGAGGTCTTTCTTATCTTCAGCCTAGAAATCACAAGTGAAAGACTACGTTTTTAAGAATAATCTTAAAACTAACTATTTTCATTTTGGCTATAGTAAAACATATTTCCAAAATTAAAAATTTCACTATCCAGTAATTTAACAACATTTAGCAATATGATGGCCAGCAGGGGGCATTAAAGTATTTATTTTTAGTATTAGAAGCTATGCCAAGCATTTTGTTATCTCTAATTCATTTAGTTCTTTCAATAGACCAAAAATTGGGATATATTTCTTTAAAATGGATAAACATTTTTGTATATTTTGTGTATAATTTGGATAATCTTAGCAGTAAAATTATTATATAAACTAATGCACTTCAATCTTATGAAATATATTATTAAAAACTTGTAAAATTATTAATCCAACAGAAGATCCAGATAAGGAGACTTGTTAAAACTTCAGAAAACCCAAAAATTATCAATGTAAAAAAAGAAAGCACAGACACAGGTGAGCGGATATATTTAAATACAGGCCATGTTTTAAATATAAAGACGTGGGGAAGCTGGGATGGTTCAGCGGGTCAAGCTCTCCCTTTGCAGCCCTGGGTCCAAGGATCATATCCTGTCCCTAGCCTGTGTGGACCCCATATGCTGAAATGAGGCATGCTTTCCATGTGGGAGACCCTCAGTTGCCCCCACCCCCACTCCGTTAGAGTCTGTTGGCTCCTGCCCCAGGGTATGCTTCTGCCCCTGGCCCAGTTCCCACCCTGTACAGTCCTGGCGCCCACCTGTGGAATAATATTATCCAGAAAATTAATCACATACAACTATGGAGACTGCTCTGGGCCCTCCTCTCTGTCAAAAACAATAAAAAATAAAAATATAAAGGTGTGATTTTTCTAATTCTTACTGTTTATATTTTAACAAACTTATTTTTTAAAGATTTATTTTATTGTTTTGCAAGAGTCAGAGAGACAGAGAGAAGGGGGAGGGCCCAGAGCAGTCTCCATAGTTGTACGTCATTAGTTTTCCACATAGTTTCATTCCACACAGGTGGGCGTGGGGCTGCCCAGGGTGGGAACCGAACTACGGACCTCCCACATGGGAAGTTCACCCTAGCCTAGTTCAGCATATGGTCCACACAGGCTGGGACCAGGACTTGATCCTCGCAACCCAGGGCTGCAAGGCGAGAGCTCAACCTGCGGAGCCATCCTGGCATCCCAACATTTTAATATACTTTGAAGGAGCTGTTATATAATAAAAGAATATAACATGTCTTTGTCACCACTTCCTGGCACAGAGCTTCAAAATTCTTTGGAATTTCTATGGACAGAAGTGTTTTTATTCTAATAAGGTGACCTATGGTAGATTTCTAGGTAGTTTCAGGATAAGGCTGGTCACCAGAAAGACCAACCTTGTGATAAGAGGGTTAGGATTTGGGGCCAGCCTGACCTCCAGAAAGAAAGTGAGTATGGAGAATGAGTTCAGCCATGTGGCCAATGATTTATCATGTCATAATTACATCACTACAAAGTCTGACTCAGAAGAGCTCCTTGGTTGGTGAACAGAGTGATATGCTGGAAGGGTGATATGCCCTAACTCCGTGGGCAAGAGGGCATGAAAGCTCTGCATTCAGGACCCTCCCAGATCTTGTGTCTCTTCATTGGGCTCTCCCTGAGTTCTTTCTTTTATAATAAAACTGTAATCCTAAGTATAGCACTTTCCTGAGTTCTATGGTTATAACAAATCATAGAACCCAAGACCCCGAAGGGGTCATGGCACCCCCTGAATATGTAGCCAGTCAGCTGAAATTGTGGCTGGAATCTGAACTAAGGCAATCTTTTGGAAGACAGCCCTTAAAGCCCCTGAGTCTGATGCTAACTCTGGATAATTAGCATCAGAACTGAACTTCATTTCACATATTTGGCTTGGAAACTTAACAGAAACTAAATTCTCTTTTCTTAAAGGATACTATTATAAATTTGGGGAGATTTCACCACCACCAGTGACATTTTTCTATGACTAGTTACTCAAAATTCTACACAATACTGAATCCCTATAAATGCTTTAATTTCCCAGAAGTAAAATACGTGCTTGAACATAGTACTCATGGTTTTAGTCACTTAAGTAAATTGTTATTAATATAAATTCATATTCTGTTGAAATAAGTTTTGAGCTCAAAATTTACCTTGAACTTGTGCTCTCCAAAACGTAGTCACTGGGCAAGGATGGAGAAGGGTTTAGGCATGGAAGGAGGTGGTAGGTGGAGTTATGAAAGGGCAACCAGAGGGATCCTTATGGTACTAGAACTGTTGAGTATCTTGACCTTGATGGTGGAGACATGAACCTACACAGGTGATAAAATTGTTATAGAACTCATACTAGGCTGACCAGATGTACCATTTTAAATGGGACACAAAACAATGGTATTGTTCCATTTCAAATGGTATGTAAGGTCAGCCTAGTCTCACTGGGCTAAATTCAAGGCGTCAGTAGGCTGACCATCCATACTGTTTGAAATGGACAGTACTGTTGTTTTCTGTTCATTTAAGAATAGTATGTCTGGTTAGTCTACGCAATACACACACACTTTCACAAATGATTACAAGTAAAACTGGTCAAATATGAATCAGAGTAATGGACTGTATCAATAAAACTCCTTGATGTAATAGCATATTATGGTTTTACAAAATGTTACCATTGGAGAAAATGGGCCAAAGTATAGAATGGACCTCTATTATTTCTTACAACTGCATGTAGATCTACAATTATCTCAATAAAAATTTCAATTAAAAAAAAAGTAGATTAGATATCTCCACATCGCTTCAGAGTACAACCTGTCATTTGAATTCTTTACTAGAAGCTCACCTTTACCCCAGTTTCAGGGTGCAAACATGATTTGAATAAGATCTGGTCCTATCACAACATAAATCTCTACATACCTATTGCTGTATATGCTTATGGGCCCCCTAACCACCTTTTGCCTCACTGGTCTATTAATACAAACCATTATCTAGTTTTACAATAAACATTACAAGCAACTGCATAAACAACTGTACACATTTTAAAAATAAAGTCCCAGTGTATAGGAAAAAGAATATTATCAGAGCATTGCTATACTTCAATACAGCAATCTAACATACTGGGGTGCCAAAAAAAAATGTATACACATTTTAAGAAATGTTATCTATGTATGATTACTTTTCAAAGTTGAATTGAATTATGGCAGCAATGTGTAGTATGATGTTTACGTAAAAGATGGCATTTTAACCTGCCATGAGAAAGGCAGGATAGTCAAAGAAAATGGCAGAGGCATGAATGTCATCAGAGGAGCACAAGACCATTTTGAAGTGGTATTTGAAATTCGAGAACATTGTGGAAGTATGACAACAATGGAGACGAGAGTATGCAGCAGAACCTCCTGCACACCTAACAATTGCTCACATTCGTGATAAGTTTGAAGTGCATGGTAAATTGAAATGGCGTGGGCAGTAATACAAGCACTTTAGTCAACATTGCTCAAGCAGTAGCTCACAGTAATCAGAAGTGTCTAGACGCTGACGGTAGCCACTTTGAGCGCCTGTTGTAATGGCAGAAGTCAAACGTGATGTGTATAAATCTTTTGTTATCGGTATATATTGAGTATTACAATTTCAATGCATATTGTTTATTCCTTTCTTAAAGTGTGTATACATTTTTTTGGCACCCTCTGTATGAATCTGAGGAGGAGCTTTCCCCAAACTACAAACAGCTGATTTAGAATTGTCCTATATACATACACTGGTGCACTAGAATAAATCCATGTTATATTTTCCAGTCTAAGCAACATCAGTTTCTTAAAATATTTATCACCTATCTGCCCTCAACATCTCAATGTAAAAATTGCTAAAACCACTTCTTCTTCTTACTATTGCAGTAAGGCTAATTCTTAGTTATAATGAGGATCAAGTGTGAAAAAAGATGTAAGAGCTCTCTGTTAATTAAAGCATTAAAATGTAACAATGAAAGATGTTACCAAATTGGGTCTAAAAGTGCTATCATAATCCCAAATAGAGCATACAGTGTAACTGCCTTGTGACTTTTAGAGCTGAATACTTCCAAGATTTCTAGATAGTTAATCCTACAAAGCCCTTTTAAAATTAGGTTATGGCAAATGCTCTAGGCTTCCAGGTTACAGTTTTGATTATGGAACCCAGGTTTACTAGTTTTTCGGCATAATCTTCAAATGCAAAAGATTAGAATGTTGTAAACAAATTTAAATTGTTATTTTCTTTGTTTTCTGACAGTAGAAGATACCATAAATACGGCTTCAAAAGAAGTGGGCATCCCCAAAACACCACAACGTATTGGGTCAGGTACAGGGTCTAAGTTGTTTGATTTTAAATGTTAATTTGAGGGGAAGCTGGGATGGCTCAGTGGACTAAGTGCTAGCTTTGCAGCTCCAGAGCCGGAGGATCAAATCCCGGCCCAGGCGGACCCATATGCTGAACTGGGGTGTGCCCCCAGTTCAGTTCTTGCTGGGGCCTATGTGGCAGCCCCGCACCCACCTGTGGAGTGAAACTATATGGAAAACTAA